>JBAMJV010004961.1:0-10000 GCA_037951105.1 Echinarachnius parma
GTTTGCATTTTTGTTAGACCAGGGTGCCAAACAGGCACCCCGTACTCTACCAAGGGGCGAACGTATCCCTTATAAATCAATATCAAATCTCTCATTGGTAATTTAAATGGAATTAAAGAACGAAGAATATGCATTCGCTTATTAGTCTTCCTAATCATATCATACACCTGACCCTCCCACTTAAGATTTTCATGAATCAAAATACCAAGGACTTTCATTGAATCTACTTGGGCTAGAGTCAAATTATTAATTTTAACATCGAGCGGTATTTTTTCATATTAACCAAAATCGACACACATTACATTGCATTTATTAGGATTGAGTTTCATATTGTTTGTATCACACCATTGAGTTAATGAGTCCATGGTCGGCTGGACCTCACTGGGCGCATCCCGCATACGTGACTCTACAATTGTCATATCATCCACGTACTTCCAGTACCTAAGGCCACAGTCAGAGAGGGCATCATTGGCTAGTATCAAGAACAAAGTTGGGCCAAGTTTTGTGCCCTGAGGCACACCAGCCGTCAATGATATCTCATCGGACAAATGACCACGGTACCGGGTGCGCTGGGTGCGTCCAGTGAGGAAATCCGCTATCCACTGAATGATGTGTTCGGAAGGGTTCAACTGAATCGGTTTCTCATTAACAATTGTATGGTCAAGTCTATCGAACGCCTTAGAAAAATCAGTGGTGATTACAACTGATGTATTCTTTTGGCGTTTATCAGCGTGTCAACATGTATTTGAATTACATGGCCCCTTTAACGATACTTTGAATACCAAATAATGTGTACAACATTAGGATAACCTCAATTCGTTCGTGTCTGTGTTAATACCAGTCGCAATGTGATGCAGTGAAGTCGGTTTCGTGTTGATGGGTGCGATTCAGACAAACCTTCATAGACAGCATCATATGACATTTGTAATAAAAAAAAAAATACACAAAAACAATATCCTATATTGGCACACTCCTATCTGTAATTGCTATGGATTCATGTTCTCAATCTATTCATTGAATCTCCTATGCTTTGTTATAATATAGTTGGATATGATTAAGTTAGAGCGACCAGCAGTAACATGGCCGCGGGATGAAGATGACGATGATGATGGCGATTGCGATGACGATGACGATTATGAATTACAAATAATGTGAATTTGACAGTCTTTCCACCGAGGTATTAAATAGTTCTCCACAAATCCATCTGGTTAGTAGAGTCTAAATAAAATCAGCGATGGCGATGGCGATGGCGATGGCGATGACGATGGCGATGACGATGACGATGAGGATTATGACGATAATGATGATGACAATGATAATGTGAATATGACAGTCTTCCCAGCGAGGCATTGAATAATTCTCCATAATGCCGTATGATTCGCATAGTCTAATACAATCAGCGATGATTCGTGACTTACAGATGGCGATGACGATGACGATAACGACGGTTACAATGATGACAATGATAGTGAACGGACAGTCTTCCACCAAGACACTAAATAAGTTTTCCATAAAGTCGAAGATACAATCAGCGAGCATCCGTGGCTTACAGGTGGTTGTTCTACATTTTGTAGTCTTTAGGTTTCTTTATCAAGTTCTTTGCTCTTGATGCTAATTTTTCAACGAAGTCTTTTTCCTGTATTACTAATGGCAGCTCTGTTGTTGCTAAATTCATGGTAGCTTCGGCCTGTAGAGATAAAGAAATGGGTGTACATTAATCGTTATTCGATAAAATTGATATGAAATATAAGTTATAACAAAGATCTGAATCGTTTTAATTGAATTTATATTTCAGGATAATATTGTTAATTTTGTGCTGAAAAAATAATATTGAAACATGACAAAAACATATGTTTGAAAGTGTGAAGATTCATTAAAATAATTATGACATTTATACCCGTATATTACTGATCGTATTAACAGCTCATCCTTATCATAATTTTGTGTTGGTCATTCATTCCACTCTTTCAATTATGAGTGTATTTGTTTTTGTTTCCAAACACCATAAATTATTACATATTGTATATATAGCTTAAGTATGGTCGGCTTATAAAGGATATAAGTAAGGAGTCGATACACATTGATGCTGGTCTGTGTTATCATCATATTTTCTCCAAATGGCATTATTTAAAAATACACATTAAAGGGATCTAGTAATTTTGTTGACAGGTGCAAAGAAATGATGAATGGTTGTTACAATATGTATTGTTGTGATTTGATAAGTACACTGAGGATTGTGTGAACATTTCACGATGGAGGTTATATGGCCAGGTAATGAGCAAAAATGCAAGTGATATTCACTTGCACTGACGATGTAACGGTCATGACTATCCAGTCGATAGTTACAAATCCGATCACTCCATTCGGCAATTCGAAAAACAGAAACATGTCGCATGATCATATTGTTAATACAACGAGGTATGAGAGAACTACTAGAGTTCTAAGTCGGCATGGGAGGGGGCTGGGAGGGGTAATACAGCCCCCTATAGCGTTTTGGAAACGGTCATATTCGGGCAAAGCGCACCTGAAATTCGAGCAAATCGTGTCATATTCGGGAAAATCATATTCGGGCAAAATCATGTTAAATTCGGGCAGTGTCATGTTAATTTCGGGCAAAATCGTTTTGTTTTTTTATTGAACCCTCGACAAATGACATGTCAATATTGGGGCATCGAAGATGCAAGGACCTTATTTTCTTTTTTCTGTATAAAATATTCGGGGAAAAGACCTCAGCCCCCCTGAAAAGAACGTGCTCCTACGCCCATGTATCCATGTAGCAACTTACAAGTTCCTTTGCGTTCTTGTCTAGTGTTTGGTGGTTGAGTTCAGTGATCACCCACTTGGTTCTCCCGAGATCTTGAGGACCGTCTGCGTACACCTTCGTGATCTACCGGAAGGAGGCGAAGGATACGATAAACTGTATGATTAACATATTCATGATAATCATCATATTAATGGAATTGATCGTGACAAAAAGAATTAGTCAGCCTTACTGCCTACGATGGTTCACATGTATGCGTTAGTTGAATGAAACAAATGTGACGTCAAAAGCATGCATGATCAACTATTATATTCTATACAAATACTGATTACAAATAATGCAATGAAAGAAAGGGCGTGGAACAATGTGGGACAATATTATTGTAATGTGTACTATCCAAACGACTCGAACACTAGTGATGTGTGGCAAGACTGGTAGAGCGCGCACTTTCCAATCGTGCAGATCTCGAGTTCAAATCCTGTGTATACCCATCGAGTCTGTCCTTCAGCAAGACACTAATAATCCACCTTTGCTGCATTACACCCGAATGTATACATGGGGACCCGGTAGGAGTGGAACATGTCATGCAGTTGTACTTGTATACCGTTGAGTGCGCCATATGGCTGCCGGAATGCCCTGCTCCTGAGGCAGTACAAAGTGCACATCACGGCGGATTGATTGATTGTATGTCTGATGACCCGGGTAACAGTAAGGGGTAGGACAGTTTGGGTAAGGCTGAACTTTCATAACCAAGACCTGCACAGTAACATTACAAACTAATAGTTATAACTCCACCATGCTTGAAAGGTATACAAAATTACAAACGACTTAGTAAAAAGCCTGTTATCATTCAAAAAGAGCCATTCAAACACAATATGCATGTGATTTTTTGGTGAAATAATGATTCAATAGAGAGCTTTTGACATTTTTTGAAATTCGGAACCGATTTTGACCAAATAAAGTTTATTCTGCCATTAAAATTGCTTGTTCTTCCAAATTCGACACTCAGTTTTTCATTACCTCACAATATTGTGTTGTGCAGCGCCCTCTCTACCGAAACTGAACTACCCCTGCAATTGCTTAGAGTTGATGATCACTCTTAATTAGGCGCTATATAAATTGAGTAAATAATAACTTTTTAACACTTGCCTCATTTTTCTTCACTTGAAACGGCCACTGTTCAGTCTCGTTTTTAGTCAGACACATTGCCCTTGCGTGGGGCAGCCGCTTTATGTGCAGTTTAACCTTTTAAAATATAAAACGATGTTCAAAGAAAAGTTGTATAAGATAATACAGTCTATACTGATCGAGCTTTGGGAAGTATAAAATAACAACGAAGTTACATTTGCGTTAACCTAATTATTTGTCATAATTGACATAAAAATCCATTCCAAAATCTACTGATTACCTTTTGGAATTGATCTGATAGGTATATTTATGGGGACAGTGGCGTACCCATGAATTTTTCAAGGGGGGGGGGAGGGGGTTATTGCGTTGTCCAACATTTTCGAGGGGAGTGTCAGTGAGGATTGTTTGAGGTGGGTGTCAGTGAATTTTTTTCGATGGGGTGTCGGTGAGGATTATTCGGGGGTGGGGGTGTCGGTAAGGTTTTTTTTCGAGGGGGGGGGGGGAGGGGGGGTTGTCGGGTGACATTTTTTTAGAGGCGGGGGGTGGTCAGTGAAGATTTTTCGGCCGAGAACGAGACCGAAGTCCGTCCAAAATGTCAAGACCAAGACCGAGACGATTGGTTATGATGGTCGAAACCACTAAAAAGTGGGCTCGAGACCTATTCAATTTTGCAAAGAGGGGAGGGGGAGGGTTGGATTCCCCAAAATATCCCTTTTTCATTAAAGGTGGGGGGGTCGAATCCCACACCCCCTTCCTGGGTACGCCTATGTATGGGGACGACCCATCATAAAACGTACTTTTAAATACTGATTACATAACATAAAAATGATACAACAACAATTCTTGTTCACATTTCTCTTGTATCTTGTTGTTTTGGTTTCTGGTAACAGCAAAATAAATCTTTTTTTTTTTTTTTTTTTTTTTTTTTTTTTTTTTGGGGGGGGGGGGTGATTGGGGGATAGGCTATTAACGATTTAATGAAAAGTGTTCTAGGAATGGTTTTGGATGTTAGTCAAAATAAGTGGACAGTTAATACAATCTGATAACATGTTTCACCTTTGTTGTCTCTAGGTAAACGGTGACCACTCTCATATCATTCAGACGAGATTTGTAATAGTATGTCATTCATCAATTTCTGAAAGATTTGTTCTGTAAATGACATGATTACCTCTTCGGCTGCCGCAGTCTGTATGTATTGTATGGCGGTCTTCTGGTCCTTCACAACCTGTACATTGACTTGTAGAAGCTGATCCCCGATGTGGATGGACCCCTGGAACCGGTTACCAAGCCCTCTCAACCACGTCCCTATCCTGTGAGCAGAATATATCGGGCAATGAGAATTAAGCGGTTTCCGGGACGATCACCGTAATAGTGCTTTCTATAGCTCCAATATTGATGATGATAATACCAGTGGCTGATTTCCTTTTTGCAAGCCAAAGTTGGCATAATATTTTTATATTTTTAAGAACAAAGCTTACAAACTTGCATGAGAAGATTAGGACTTAAAACTTCCGTTTTGTGAATTACATGTATTATCATATACAAATCATCGCTTACTATGATTTACGAACCTTTGTTCGCCCGTGTATGAGGTCGCTCATGTTATCTGCATCGCTATAAGCTCTACACTAGCTCACGAAGAACAATCTCGTTCACTTTACACAACAGACCATATCTTCCAATTAAATTGTGAAATTAAATATCTATCATAACCTTCATTTGCGTCGGAAGTCATGTACTACAGACATTTATTTTTCTGACAAAGAACTACGGTATGCCTTTTACCTGTTAATCTCCAAATGCCTGTACATGTATTCAATTGTGACCCTTACCAGACTTTTGAGTACAAATCGACGAAAACCAGTCCATCCAGGACGTCTTGTTTGTTCAACTCGACGATGACCTTTTCATGTCGCATCTCCTGATTCAGTGTCCTGAAGCAGGAAACAATACAAATGCATCAAGATTAATTAATGGAGGTTCACAGGGTTTGGGTAAACTGTGTACTAATCATGTACAACAGTGCCATTAAACTCTTAGCCAACACTTAACTATCTGTTGTGCATGTATTTATTCAAATAAAAATAAACAATACATCACAGTAATTCAAATGAACTAACGGTGCCAAATACGGAGGAGGCAGGAGGAGGGAGTTGGGTGGGGTGCAATAAGCGGCCATATTTTGGCAAAAAGCACCTGGAATTCGGGCAAACCATGTCATAATATTTATTCGGTCAAACACATGTTACAGAAACATACATTTGGGGCATCAAAAGACGAGTTGAAATGAGTCAGGTGAAACGTCGGGTAGGAGAATTATTCGGGCAAAAATACCTCACCCCTCCTCCCTGAAACAAATGTTCCCCTACTCGCTCATGACCGGTACCCATGTCATCTGTGCTATTGTAGTCCGTTGGTTATATTCAGCCAATTTGGTTAAACTAATAAAGTAATAACTTCTTAAAGTCATTGTTATTTTGCGCATACAATCACAAAGACGCAAAACTGAGTGCGCACCAACACGCTGGCAGTTGCGCACATACGCGATGAATGCGTGCTAGCGCTCCCACGGATGTGCTTATTGGCTGTTTTGACGTTCTTCTTCCTAGGGTGTTAGTTTTTATTATATCCCTCATAAGATCGTTTTACCATTGTATTTGACAAATGATAGTTTTGGACAACACGCGCAATCCCCGCGCAATCATGTGACCGGGCTGTTAGCAAAAAATTAACACTAAAAGTTCGTTACGCGTTCGTCCCATAGATCATGTGTTTAAGCAAAATGCACACGCGATCAAATTTGTGCAGTACTCTATGGCGCACACGTTCTAGTCACGTGATTGACATTACTGGTAAAAACTAACACCCTGGGAAGAAGAACGCCAAGACAGCCAATAAGCACATCCGTGGGAGCGCTAGCACGCATTCATCGCGTATGTGCGCAACTGCCAGCGCGTTGGTGCGCACTCAGTTTTGCGTCTTTGTGATTGTGTGCGCAAAATAACAATGACTTTAAGCGTATTAGATGCGCCGTGGTTCTGGAGGCTCATACTGGCTTCATTAATGTCGATTGATTTTTAAATCAAAATTTACAAGCGATTTTATGAAATATTCAGAGATTATCACTTATTTTGCTATAAGCTGAACACAATCACTGATATTGATGAGTGATATAAAACAACTAACGAATGTGCTTGATTGTGATAGGCAATCTATTACCTCGGTGGGCTCAAAATGACTATTACCCTCAGCTACGCTTCGGGTAATAATCATTTTGAGCCCACCTCGGTAATAGATTTGACTATCACAAGAAGCCCATTCGTTAGTTGTATACCAGCAATGTCAATCACGTGACTAGAACGTGTGCGCCATAGAGTACTGCACAAATTTGATCGCGTGTGCATTTTGCTAAAACACATGATCTATGGGACGAACGCGTAACGAACTTTTAGTGTTAGTTTTTGCCATCAAGCCCGGTCACGTGATTGCGCGGGGATTGCGCGTGTTGTCCAAAACTATCATTTGTCAAATACAATGGTAAAACGATCTTATTAGGGATATAATGCGATTTAACTGATGATACAAATAATCAATTGTAAGCAATTTCGAGCCTGATCGAAATTCCATCAATTCAAGTTGCAAATCGAAAAAAAAAACCACTTACGCAATCAATGTTGCAGAGCGGCTTCGAGGGTCGTATGGAATAGACTCGTAATGCCGAGAGGGATCTTGATGGTCCTGTTAGGAAAACACGCAGAAAATAAGTTCTTAAAATGTGAATTTTCTTCACTTTTTATAATTATAAAGATATATTTCGATATTGGTGTACTATTGGCTATGAGTATGCCTATTGTATACACACAATTACAGCCATCATGACCAGGATGCCATGTGGTGGACATGGAGGAGGGCGGAGGCTGGGGGTGGTCCGAGGTATGTGCCTCCAATTTACAAACGAAAACAATAAGACACAACATCATGGAGATGGCAACATTGAAAAGGGAAATACATAATTGAAGCCTCGTAGTATACAGTGCGTGCCTCTTATCTATTTCGTGATGAATTAATTAATGATTTGATTTGATTAAAGAGTTATAATTGTTCTGTTTTCTTGTTTTACTACAATATTGTAAATGTTGCATGCGTTTGTACCGTATCTGTGATGGCACAAGACAACGTATGCTTTCGAAATTCGTAAATGTTTTTTATTTGCTAAAACTTTCACTGCTGGGTGTGTCAAATTGCTCCCCTTTCATTACATTAGATTAGAAGAAAACTGTCCCCTTTTAAACACAGGCACCAACATGACCAAGGCGTATATACAGGGTGGCCCAGAAATAACGGAATGGGGCACTTCCCAAAATAAAGTAAAAAATTGACTGGGTCCATCGGATAGTGTGTCCTTTCAAATGAAAATTGATACCAAGAACATTAATTTTGGTAGTGCAATTTTTGTTTTAGAGCGCTGTGAGTGACACCATGTCAGGGTTAATTTTTCTTCTATTTTGACTGACCTATTGGCTAAAGAATGACCCGAACGTCTTGTCATAGAATGACGGTGCGCTCAAGATGCGGACACCTTTGTTAATGTGCATTCGACTGAATTACCAAAGCGCCGTACTTCTATGACAAGCCGTTCGGGTCATTTTTTAGCCAATAGATCAGTCAAAATGGAAGAAAAATGAACCCTGACATGGTGTCACTCACAGCGCTCTAAAACAAAAACGGCACAACCAAAATTAATGTTCTTGGTATCAATTTTCATTTGAAAAGACACACTATCCAATGGACCCAGTCATTTCGTTACTTTATTTTGGGAAGTGCCCCGTTCCGTTATTTCTGGGCCACCCTGTATAGTAAATCTACGTCACTGTAACTAGCCTACTCATGTCAGATCTGAAATTGTTAGCCAGTACCACCAACTCGGAATACCATAATAGTTTTGTTGTCGATTTCCAACACCACTATACACATACCGTGTTTGGAACTGGAATTTGTACGGTGGGACAAGAGTGCTTGATTGATTGACATTTCATGAATAACCTAGCCCGCTGGGGAATATTTAAGTTGAATCTACAACTCACACATTTCAAATTAAAACATTCCAACAAAAGAGGCATACGGGGCAAGGTGGCGAGGGGGCACCATCGCGCCCCGCTCTATCCCGCGGCAAAGAGTTTTGAAAAATCCTCATCTTCACATCTTCTTTGCCACAAATTTCGTCCTATATTGAACTTCACCTGACCATCAGGCGAAACAATTATATCTTGGGGAATTGATATAATTTTTAGGCAAAATCACCGCATTTTTAATCAGAGCTTTAAACAAATTAGACAAATGTTATAGTCCGCCTGAGAACAATTCCCCCGTTCTCGTTCACGGTCCTTTTAAAGGGATAGTTGAGTTTTGGTATAGAGGACGCTACACAAAATAATTTTGTTGTAAGATAATGAAAAACCGAGTGTTGAAATCGAAAGAGCATACCATTGTAATGACAGAATAAACTTTATTTTATCAAAATCGGTTCAGAAATGGCTGAAATATCCATAAACATAACCATTTGTAATAATTGTGGGGCCCCACAAATATTCGATAATTTTTAACCAGCCGTAAATATTTTTTTTAATGCTTCCTCTTTTCAAAAATTTACAAAAGAGGTTTTTAAATAGTTGTTGATTATCTCTCTATCTAATCACCGTTTTAACAAAACATCACATGCACAATATTTTATTTAAAATGGTTAAAACCGATGAATGTTTCGAGAGCCCCCTTTTGAGTTTCAACAGCTCTTTTTTTTAATGATAACAGGTTTTTTACTTAGTCATTTGTAATTTTGTATTCCTTTTGAGCATGGTGGAGTTAACTATAAGTTTGTAAGGTAATGGTGCAGGTTTTGGTAGCTAAAATTCAGTTTGACCAAAACTGTACTCTCTTTACCAGAGCTCAACTATCCCTTTAAACGGGTTAAAGAAAATAAAGCGTAGACCTAGACCTTCTAACCTCAGGCATGTCAGGTGCTGTGTTGAGGTGTTCGAGAGATCGGCTCTTTTGCCTGTGAAGCTGCGGTCGGTCAGGCCGATTCTCGTATGGATTGTCGTAGACCCGTTTGAA
>JBAMJV010004961.1:17500-155000 GCA_037951105.1 Echinarachnius parma
CTAGGTTCGAAATCTCAGGCTCTTTTTTTACTCTATTACATTTGCCTTTGCTTGTGTGTCGGATAAGCAGTTACTGGCACCCCGAAACATTCCGACCACGCTACACCAGTGGTCCACACTCACTGTCTTACTTCTTCTACCTGTTTAGTAACATTGTCCAAATACTCAAAACCTTGTCATATTCATATTAACAACAAAGGCACGGGACAGCTTTCGGTTTTTCCAAATTTCCATTTTGTTCAAAAGATATTTACGATTGAAGTGTTCAGATGTTAAACTGTCTATGGGTAATGTAAGCCGTGTACACGGTAAGTGCAATGAGTTAGTCAATATTACTTTGCTTTTTTGCTAATTTCTCGGCCCCCCAAAACCATCAAATTTACGTGAAATGTTCACACATTCCTTTTTGACATATCAGATCACACCAATACACATTTGATTAATCACTTTTTGCACTAGTCAACAAAGTAAGTAGATCCATGTAAAAGTTATGCTTTGTCTCTTGCAAATTAAATGATCTTTAAAGTTAATGGAGAACGAACAAAAAAGTTGTTTTTTATTCATTTTGTATAAACCTAACACAGACAGTGAGTTCCCCCTAAAAACTCCTCATAACTTCATTAACACAAAATTGTTTTAAGAATTCATCTTGACAAAATATTTTGATGATAGGTAACTCATGTGTAAAAATAAGAGGTAACTATTCATTCTTGGTTAACTGCATGGGCTCAAATAATGAAAAATTATCACATTCCAAAATTCTCAAAAGTAGTTCATTCCGGATTTCAGAATTTCAAGATTCAATTTGCATTATTTCACAACTGCAATAAATGCATTTTAATTCACATATCCTTTAACAAACGAAATGGCTGGAATGTTAAGCAATATCTTTTCACAAACCATATCTCATTTATATCACATTTTCTGTTTTACAATCATGTACAGGCATGCACACGTTCTTGTGATTATTTAAATTGGGTAATTTTGTAGTGATATGAGCTCAGTAAGCAATGACGAAACGTATATCTCTGATATTCACATATACCATTTACATAGTAATGGTGAAAATATTTTTTGTCAAGCCACAAGAAAAATGAATACATATTGTTTAAGTAATTAAGCTGAAATCTATGGTTCTGCGTTGTGTTTTGAAGTACATATTCATCAACCAACATACTGTCCTTTTTTCCCGTTCTGTATCTGTTTATTTCTTAATTTTGCTCTCCCTCTCATTAACAAACACACATACGCACATACATACACCAGTCACCAATGCAGTGATTTATTGTATACTCGATCGATTCAAATAGTACATTAGCAATATTAATATAATCATAACGTACTTACACACTTAGACATAATATGCACACACATATTGATTGATTCTAATATTACACTGGCAAACATAAAAAGATTGTAATTTGCTTTTAATACACAAGAGACACATAGACAGACACGTTTATAGATTGTATAGTCGATTGATTCAAATAATTATTACATTGTCTAAATCATACAAAACTACACGGAGCAATATAGACACACACACACACACACACACACTCACTCACACACACACACACACACACACACACACACACACACACACACACACACACACACACACACACACACACACACACACACACACACACACACACACATATATTGATTGTATAGTAGATTGTTTCACATATTCCATTGATAAAGATAACAAAATAATAATTTACTTACATGTGTAATATCTCAGGATAACACCTTTTAAAGTCTAGTGTGTGCAGTTCCTACACGTCACAACATGGATCAAAATTATCGCTGGTTCAATTCTTGGCATCGAATCCGCTTTACACGACGTCACTTCGAAGCATCGATAATGAAACTTATATGCGCCTTATCCACTAACTATGATCCAGTTTAGCATAACGAGAGTTTACAATTATGAATATCATATATAAGGTCCACAATCTGAGCAAAACTTAAATGTAGGAATTTCCTTCTGAAAAGGTTTGCTACCAAAATGCGTTTTAATTCTAGGAAGAGGAAGTTTGTTGAAAAGAAATACAGCTATGAATTATTCCCTTTCTGCATTATGCCAAACTGTACAGAGTTTTGATATGAAGGATGTCGTGATATGTTGACAAGGGATTGACATCATATATTGTCCAGATGCATTCAACCATCCTCTATTGAATTTAGAATGTTCGGTTTTTTTTTGTCAGCTTCCATCAGACGGAACCTGTGGTCGAGGGCACGATCATGACCCAGGAACAGACCTAGTTCCACTGATCTCTAGATATAATTGGATAGAGCTCGATCATGACCCAGGACCAGACCTAGTTCCACTGATCTCTAGATATGCTTATGAAAGCCTTTATGGTTGAATGAGTAAGAGAGGTATGTGTGCTCTGCTACGTTGTGGCCGGGAGCACGATCATGACCCAGGACCAGACCTAGTTCCACTGATCTCTAGATATAATTGGATAGAGCTCGATCATGACCCAGGACCAGACCTAGTTCCACTGATCTCTAGATATGCTTATGAAAGCCTTTATGGTTGAATGAGTAAGAGAGGTATGTGTGCTCTACTACGTTACCTGTGGCCGAGAGCACGATCATGACCCAGGACCAGACCTAGTTCTACTGATCTCTAGATATGCTTAGGAAAGCCTTTATGGTTGAATGAGTAAGAGAGGTATGTGTGCAGCTCTACTACGTTACCTGTGGCCGAGAGCACGATCATGACCCAGGACCAGACCTAGTTCCACTGATCTCTAGATATGATTGGTTAGAACTCGATCATGACCCAAGACCAGACCTAGTTCCACTGATCTCGTAATATGCATGTGAAAGCCTTTATGGTTGAATGAGTAAGAGAGGTATGTGTGCTCTACTACGTTACCTGTGGCCGAGAGCACGATCATGACCCAGGACCAGACCTAGTTCCACTGATCTCTAGATATAATTGGATAGAGCTCGATCATGACCCAGGACCAGACCTAGTTACACTGATCTCTAGATATGCTTATGAAAGCCTTTATGGTTGAATGAGTAAGAGAGGTATGTGTGCTCTACTACGTTACCTGTGGCCGAGAGCACGATCATGACCCAGGACCAAACCTAGTTCCACTCATCTCGTATTAATATTCTTGTGTAAGCCTTTATGGGAGGTATGTGTGCTCTGCTACGTTCTTTAGAGTTGTTTGTTATTCTAGCATATTGACATCGATGCATTTAGAGCCAATGATGCTTATTACCATGGTAATTGTCGCTGGTCTGTAATCGGGCCACTGCCACCTGTCCCTGTGAGCATGGTGAGTTTAGGCTTTTGTGACGAAGTCAAACAAAAGTGTCGTAGCGAGTCATTGGGGGGATGGGACAAACTTTTGTATTTGTTTAATTTTCAAACGATACACCCCTTTGTTTATTGATGTTTTTGTCAAATTATTTGTTATACGTGTCCCCCTGTTCCCCATAGCTGTACACGCCATGAAAAACAAATATGAACTGACTGTTGTATAAACAGTTGCATATACAATTGCATAGTGAATATAAAGTGTGTCACTTATTTAGTATGGAAGAAGTATAACAATTTCACGTCTATTTGGCAAACACCTATTATATCTTAGGCTACGAAATCATTGAACCTTGCATTTTAAAGGGATAGTTGAGTTCTGGTAAGGAGAGTACAGTTTTAGTGAAACTGAATTTTAGTAACCAAAACCTGCATCATTACATTACAAACTAATAGTAAGGAAAGGAACACAAAATTACAAATGACGTAGTAAAGATCATGTTATCATTCAAAAAGATCCGTTAAAACGTAAGAGGGCGCTCTCTAAACACTCATCGGTTTCAACCATTTTGAATAAAATATTGTGCATGTGATGCTTTGTTGAAATAGTGATTAGATAGAGAAATAACCAACAACTATTTAAATACCTATTTTGTAACTTTTTTGAAAAGAGGAAGCATTTTTTTGAACGGCTGGTTCAAAATTCTCTAATAAACCCGGGGCCCCGGGTTTATTACAAATTGTTATATTTATGGATATTTCAGCCGTTTCTGAACCGATTTTGATCAAACAAAGATGATTTTATTGTTTAAATATTATGCTCTTTCAAATTTTACACTCAGTTTTTCATTACCTCACAAACCAATTAAGTAGTCTAGCGCCCTCTCTACCAAAACTCAACTTTCCCTTTAACGCTCAGTGTAATGTCACTCCCAAAGTGTAGTTACCATAACACTTTATTTGAACTACGTAAACACAAAATCATCATAAAATAATGTTATTGTCTCGTTTATTATTGTCTACTTTCCTTTACCCAATTTGGCTGATTTATACATGCAGGTTGATTTATACATGCGATCTTAATTAATCAATGACTAAAATCAAATAACATAATCAGTAAAGTAGTTATGGCCTAATGACAATGTATGAATATGGTATTCGGCTATACATTTAAACACAAATAATAATATGCTATGGTGAACAATAATAATAGGTCATACTCAAATATAGACAATATAAACAACCGACTCTACATCGGGTTTACTCTTATATTGGACTTCATGCTCTACCCCATTCACCGACAGTCAAGTAGGAATATAGAGACAGATTTGTTGGCCTATCAGCGTACCCCACTTCCAACAACTATCTAAATCACTATTATTATAATATAATCACTTATAATAAGTTGGGCGTGTGCTGTCAAGACCTTCGTTGATTGTTTACAGTATACTATATACAATTCAATTACAAGGAGATAGCCATAATGTGTCTCGCCCAATTGCGCGCATCCATGCCAACGAAGTTTGGTTACAAACAGATGCAGGGTTGGAAAGCTATTAACCCTAATATAGTCTTGCAGGTAAAATTTCACATTAGACCTCATTTGACCTTTGACCTACTTATGTGACATTTGACCCCAGCATATCATGGAGGCCAATATAGGGCATCTACTAATCAAGTTTGGTTACAAACAGGTGCAGGGTTGGACAGTTATAAACCCTAATAGACTCTTACCCCATAACCTTCATTTTTGACCTCATTTGACATTTGACCTACTTATGTGACATTTGATCCCAGAATATCATGGAAGAAATTATAGGGCATCTACCAATCAAGTTTGGTTACAAACAGATGCAGGGTTGGAAAATTATAAACCGTAATATAATAATTTAAAGCAATAATACAAATTCAATCATGCTAATTGATTTATTATTTACCTATGGAAATTACTGATTAGGAATAACCTAGCAATTTGTATGCATCACCTTTGTACATATATATATAGTTTTCATATTAATAATTATTAGTAATGCGGAAATTAGACGGTAATCTGCAGCTGGCTTTGTCTGATCAATCATTATCTTATCAGAATATCACGAGATGGCTATTTTCCCATCATATGTTGGCAATTTACCTGTTGTACCCTTTTAAAACCTTTCTGCATTGAATAATGTATGTTGAAACATAATATTAGGCGTAAACTATACCATCGCCATCAACATAATCGTCATCGCCAATACCGTTGTCCTAATCCTCCTTATCATCATCACTATCATCACCATCATCATCATCATCATCATCATCCACATCATCCTTATCATCATCATCACTATCATCACTATCACTATCATCACTATCATCACTATCATCATCACTATCATCTTAATCATCATCATCCTTATCATCATCATCATCTTCATCATGGAGGATGGCAAAATCCTTTTGACATTTGAGCCGTACTCTATGGAAAAATAGCACTTTTTTAGTCTAAAAAGTAGATATTTTGGCCAAGAATGCGACATGGGGAACTAGCTGTATGCCAATTATGTTCGTCATTCAGCAAACAATCCAATATTGCTATTCACGTGTATAAGTGGGCACCCGGAAGTATTGGGATTTGTTTCTTTAGCACCGCATTCGGCTAGAATACTCACTGTGGCGTTGAAAATGTTCACGTTGTGTGTAGGGCAGGAATTATAGCATAGTCGCGCATGTCACGCATAGCATAATTGATGTCATGACATTCTGGTTAAATATATTATAAAGTCGAGAGTCAGTTATTGTAAAACCCGACCAGTGGTTCGAAACCACGACCTTCCGTTCATCCGTTTATGAAGCGGATGTACAACCTCATTATATTTTGTTCTTATAATCTATCATGTCCTTATCAGGTCCGCCAAGAACAGTATGGCTTGTGATAATATCAAGAATTTGTCTTAAATCAATTGTATACTCATCAAGTCCGCAAAGCTCAGGATTGTTTAATATTGCTCAAACGATTAAAGTTATCTTAGAGTCTTAAAAGGAACAACAGTCTTATAATGTATCATACGTATTACTTATGTAAGTAAAGGGTTAAGTGTGGGCTACATTTACCAACAACACTTGTAACGTGCTTTCCATTTGGGGATCAATTTTATGGTGCGTACCGCCTATGAAGTTTTGTGTGCATTCGATTGCTTAATAGCCATTGTCAATGCATTTTTCGACTTCCTACATTCGGAGATTGGTTATTCATTTCAGGTATTCATGCACATTGTTTGGGATACAATCGAAGATTTTTTCTTCAAGGGATTTTACATAACTATTCTTTACCTTTGAATTGTTTGACCTGGCCTTTGATGGTCCAAAGCAGCAGTTTAAACAAGTGAAAAGAACATTACTGCATGATCTTATTTCGTTATCGTTTGATTTAATATCAGCAGTATTCTCATAAAGACCTGCATGTTTGTGTTTTTTGCAATTATTTTATTAAATATAATCGCTCCTAATGGAAAAAGAACAATGAACACAATTAAACTTTATATAAACTATCATTAATATTACATATAATTATACATTCGATATGCTTCATTATATTATGGCCCACAATTTTAGGCTACTTCTAACGAATTGTAACAATCAAAATTGAACAGTCATTATTTGATTCAAAACTTCAAATCATATCAAGTTCAATTTGATAGTTTAATATATCTCCTAATCGCATGACCTTGTAAATTTCAATACGTTGAAGATAATCATGAGAAAACGTAACCTGCATGTGCTTGGAGGAGATAGGCATTATCTAGATAATTATACAATAATACAGGGTCGTCCTATAGAGACAATGAACTTGAAAAGGGAACTTGAAAATGATTCGAGAGAAAGGGGGATGGGCATTTATCCTCCTCTACCCAACAACGACTGGCAAAATAACTATTTTGGATTTTCTGCAAAGAATCAACTTTATTTTAACTAATTGCCATGCACTACATCCGCATAATCAAAATGATGAAGAATAATTGAATAATATATTAACTTCAAATATGATTCATTCATGAAATATCTTAGTCTTCGAAAAATCCCAACCAATTTATACATTTTCTTACATATGCATATTCCATTTCAGTTCCGAATCGATTAAAACACCCACATATTAAGTTCTCTATTCCAAAATACACTGAATTACATTTGGATCTTTTTGAGAGAAACAAGTAACAGTGTAATCAACATATAGATGTAAATGACAACCATTACAAATACTCGGTATATCATTTATGTATATAAAATTATGAATAACAAGGGACGGAGATATGGAACTCCGTTTATTAAAGGTACTTGTGCAAAAACCAAACTATCTACAGAAGTAACTTTTTTCCTATTTGTTAAACAACTTTCAAAAAATTTATATCATGTGTTTGTTATACTTATATGAGCTAATTTAACGAACAGCCGCTCGTGGTTAAGTAGATCAAAAGCTTTTTGTAAGCCTACACAAACTGCCCGGTGTAAAGCCCATTGTCCATTGCAAGAAGCCAATCATTCGCAACATTAACCAGTGCAGTGCAAGTAGAATGTTTGGGTCTAAAACCAGATTGTTGTGAAACCAAGATATTATGCAAGTAGAAGTATTAATCAATTGTTGTTGGCCAATTCTTTATAGTAATTTGGAGATTCATGGTAGTAATGATATGGGCCGATAATTACTTGGATCTGATTCGTCACCTCTTTTGTGTAGAGGAATAACTTTGGCATTTTTTCCACTGACAAGGCACTTTGCCATCAAATATTAATTAATTTATTAAATAAGTGATAGAATGAACAATTTCCAAAGCCGCTGTTTTTAAAACATACACAGATATTCTATCAGTACCAACGAATTTCTCAATATTTAAATGTATATAATTCAGAAACAGGTGATATTGTAAAAGTATCACCAACAAATGGCAGGTTTGAAGGTGAATCAATTTAGCACAATTTCGAATATCATCATTTAAAATAACAAATGCAACATTATCAAAATGTAAATTAAAATTCATTAGCAGTTGACCGAGAATCGTTTACTGGAATAGAAGTTGATGTGCAATTATTAGATACAACCAAATTAAAAACTTTCCAGGATGTATTCCTAGTAAAAGGATTGGAAGGGTTGGCTATTTTTTCAGTAAACTATTTCCTTTTAGCCTTACGTAGGAGATATTAGACAATCATTACGTTTTTTTGTTATTTTCTTGGTATGGAAAAGAATGGTTTCATATTTCAAAACATTCTTTGTACATAATAAAAACAAATATTTAGTGAATTACAAGCAAATGCATGAACCACAAGAAAAACTCAGCTTTAATCCAACAGAATGTGGTGGGGCGATTACTAACATGTTGGTTTGTGATTGGCCAGTCGTTGACAAATTGGGTTAAATGATAGACGCTAAGAATATTTAGGAAAATAATTAATTATGTACTGTTGATAGATTACGGCTGCCACTCATGGTATTGACCTTGCTTTGTGATTGGACAGGGAACAGCCAATCATGAGCTGATGACGAGTCACGTTTGCTAATGGAATAGCGGTAGCATCATATCCATGATATAAGGGACAGTAGACATCGACACTGGTCGAGGGTGGACGTGTATTTTTGGGGCTCCGGAATTCGCGTTATTTATCTTGGTTTCCGGATGCCCCTCCGTGTCAAATTTATATAGGAATGACGACAGAGGCGAGCTGAAGTCATTGAGTCGTGTGTTTTGGGGACTACTTTTGCTTAACATTTGGTTATCGTCGTTTTTATGGTTGAAAATTGCAATATTTTGAAGTAAAAACTCCAGCCAGACTTGTTTACATCAGTGCGTCGAGCTGCTTTGACAACATAAGCGCTGAAGCACACCTTTGCGCATGGATGGACTCAACTATTTTCAAGAGAAACCTGCGCATCACTGACCGCGCTTTTCATCTGAGGTCTGCGCAGAGATGTTTGACTTTGATACGTGACGTCACTGAGGATCATCATTAGAGGACTCCTCAAGAATATAATATCCTTTACTTCAATAACATAATACACATTCAATTCTTGTTATTATGAAATAATATAAGTTAGTTTATTATTGATTTTTCTCAAGTTATATATGTACATATAAGTGTGCATTTTAGATATTTTACACTTTGTACTAGTGTAGTTGTTGTGCGTTAATGAGTGCAAACAAAAACTTGTATTTTATAGGTAGTGTTCAGTGAGTGCTGATTGTTTGTTTGGATTTTTTTTTTTTTTTTTTTTTTCTTTTTTCTCTTCACATTTTGTTTTCCGTTTGATTTATAGATTATTATTGGATTAATAAGGTGAGTGGTACTTATGCTCGGCATTACTATATATCATACTTATCATAGGCCCTGTATAAGCTTGGCTTGTTAGAGCTCTTGTGAGTAGTGTGCCGCGGGGTTTCATACCCTTAAATTGCTGGCGAACAGAGCAACAAGACCAAGCTCAATAATTGTTAGGATCTCTGTCCAGTAATGTCGTGATTGTGCCACCAAACTTTCGTCCAATTTAATTGAATTATAATATATATGTATATGCAAATGTTTTTACGATAATCAGCTACTCAATTGAGTAGGACTGAACATTGTTGTTTTGTTTTTTTGTATAAGATTCCCTAAGGGAAATTGGCACCTCTGCCATGCATGATAATAAATTATGATAATATGAATATATGTGTAGAGAAGCTACTATAAATACTGCGCTTCAAAAAACAAAACAAACATAGACTTAAATGTATTAACAAATTCAATTTTCAATATTTAATGTTCAATTTTCCTCAGAGTTGTATGCCACTGCCTTGTGGGGCAGATTCTCGTTAGAATCTAAGGCTAAGGGAGCAAACCCTAACAGAAAACCATGCCACCGTGACAGCATTGAGGGCGACTGATGATACGGAACTCCCGACATCCCTCGACCGGTCACTGCAGGGTCTAGTGGATCACATCCGTCCTGGCTTGTCCTCGCCGATGTGAAACTGCCACCAGCTCCCCGAGAGAGTACCGTTAGTAACTTGCAAGAGCTACCGGTACTTACCAACCTTTGCTAGCAGCCTTCATGATTATGCACAACAGTATGAAACTTCATACCGGTTCGGTCGGCGCCCGGGTAAACAAGGACCGCGCTGTTAGATCAGGACTTCCGTCGACAGTGCCAAGTATGCTAGGAAGACAACAACAACATCAACAACGACAACAAAAAGACGACACCAGCGGAATAACTGCAATGACGTTCGGGCAGTGGAATGTCAGGACACTCCTAGATCGGGAGAGAACGGACAGGCCAGAGAGAAGGACTGCCCTAGTAGCCATGGAGCTGCAGAAATACGGTATTGACATTGCTGCTCTGAGTGAGACACGCTTCTCTGAATCAGGAAGCCTCGATGACATGGGCTACACATTCTTCTGGAGCGGCAAGCCGGACGGGGTACGACGAGAGGCTGGAGTGGGATTCGCTATCAGAAAAGAGATCATAGCGAAGCTCACAGAAATGCCTAAAGCTGTGAATGATAGAATCATGTCTATGAGGATACCACTGACGAAGAAGGGAAATGCTACTCTCATCAGTGTATACGCACCAACCATGACGAGTCCGGAGGAAATTAAGGAGAGTTTCTACAATCAGCTTAGAAGAACGTTGCGGGACACCCCCCAAACTGACAAGCTAATATTGATGGGAGACTTCAATGCCCGGGTAGGACGAGACTATGAGAAATGGCCGACAGTGTTAGGCAGGCATGGAATCGGTAAATGCAACGCCAACGGTGAGCTACTCCTAGCGCTGTGCTCTGAGTTCGAACTCGTACTGACAAACACCGTATTCAAGCAGAGGGAAGAACACAAGACCACCTGGATGCACCCTCGCTCCAAGCATTGGCACCTGATTGATTACATCATAACAAGACAACGAGACAGAATGGATGTTCACATCACAAGAGCTATGCGTGGAGCAAACTGCTGGACTGACCACCAACTACTAAGATCAAAGATTGCGTTTGCTCTTCGTCCAAAACGTAGGAAGCAAGGAGCTACTAAACCTGCGAAGCTGAACACTAACCGGTTACACGTCAACATGAACCGACAAAGCCTAGAGCAAGATATGGGAAAGGCGCTGGAGAACTGGAGAGTGCAAGAGGGAAAGACAGTTGACCAAACCTGGGCATCACTCAGCGAAGTTGTGTATGAGACAGCGAGCAACACCCTCGGTAAACCAGAGCGAAAACACCAGGACTGGTTTGACCCAGCAGACCCCGAGCTTCTGCTACGCATGAAGAAAAGGGATGAAGCACACAAACGTGTTCTACAGACCAGAAGCACTAGGTCCACCACCACCGCGTACAAGGAAGCCTGCAGACACTTGCAGAGGTATACACGGAAACTGAAAACCACCTGGTGGAAGAAAAAGGCAGAGGATCTGCAGCGCTTCGCGGACAAAAATGACATGAAGTCCTTCCACACTGGGCTGAAAGAAGTCTGGGGTCCCCAGACAAGAAGTACAGTGCATCTCAAGTCCCTGGATGGTACCACAACCTTTTCAGACAACAAAAGGGTGCTTGAACGATGGTCACAGCATTTCGAGACACTACTCAACCAGCCAGGAGATATCGACCCTGAGGCACGTGATAGGATCAACCAACGTCCTGTAGTTACTGCACTCGATGATATCCCAACACGAGAAGAGCTACAACTGGCAATTGCCTCCTTGGCCGAGGGCAAGGCCCCTGGAGTGGATGGGATACCAGGTGAGATATGGAAGCATGGAGGAGCCACATTAACCAACAGCTTGCTCATGCTGATACAACAAGCATGGACAGAAGGCTCTGTACCTCAGGAATGGAAGGATGCTAATATTGTCACCATCTTTAAGAAGGGAGACAGAACGCAGTGTGGAAACTACAGAGGAATATCGCTATTGTCGATAGCAGGGAAAGTTTTTGCCCGGATCCTTCTCAACAGATTATATGCACACATAACACCGGGTATAGTGCCTGAGACACAATGCGGATTCCGAAACAACCGGAGCACAGTAGACATGATCTTCTGCCTAAGACAATTGCAGGAGAAGTGTATCGAGCAGAACCGATCTCTCTATGTGGTCTTTGTGGATTTCACCAAAGCATTTGACACTGTTGGAAGGGCAGGTCTATGGCAACTACTTCGGAAGTATGGATGCCCTGAGAAGTTCACAAGAATGATTGAGTCGCTACACACCGGTATGATGGCTAAAGTCAAGGAAGCAGGCGAAACATCCGAAAGTTTCCCTGTAAGTAACGGTGTAAAACAAGGATGTGTGCTGGCCCCTACGCTGTTCTCCATCTTCCTATCGGCGATGTTGGAGGAGGCCTTTGCGGACTTTGAGGAGGGAGTATACATCCAATCACGCCAAGACGCCGACCTCTTCAATGTCGCTCACTTCAAAGCTAAGACGAAGTCTACACAGATTCTTGTGAGGGAACTCCTCTTTGCGGATGACAGTGCTCTTGTTGCTCATACACCAGAGCAGATGCAACATGTCATAGATGCATTTTCATCGGCATCAAAGAAGTTCGGTCTACAAATAAACATCAGAAAGACTGAAGTACTGTTCCAACCAGGTACAGACCACCAAGAGGAGGAGGAGATCCTTGTGGATGGGACAGCGCTAAAACAGGTGGATGACTTCACATACCTCGGCAGCACCATATCCAAAGACGGACGCATCGACTCTGAGCTGGTTAAACGAATGTCAAAGGCCAGCAGTGCCTTTGGAAGACTGCGAACCAGGCTCTGGAATAACCATCATGTCTCAACAAGAGTGAAGTGTAAGATATACAGGGCTATCGTCCTATCCACTCTCCTATACGGTGCGGAAAGCTGGACTCTCTACAAAAGTCAAGTGAACAAACTCCATGTATTCATGATGAGACACCTCCGATCAATCATGAGGATCACATGGAAGGACAAAGTGACCAACAAAGAAATACTAGAGAGAGCACAACTACCTTCGATGGAGGACCTGCTCATCAGGAAGAACCTACGATGGACAGGCCATGTCATCAGGATGCCCTCTGAGAGGCTACCCAAGCAACTGCTGTTCTCGCAATTACCAGCTGGCGAAAGAGGGATTGGTAGACCACGGCTTCGATACAAGGACACGGTCAAGCGGAACCTAAAGCGGAGGCAAATTGACCTTAAGACATGGACAACTGTTGCAGGCCAGCGAGCTGTATGGAGATCAGCTGTGAAGTGAATCTGAAGGCGGTCATTGTCGCTTCGCGACCGACGGCTACTACTACAGACATCGACATTTCAGACATCGGCCGCCGCTCTTTGATCGGGGACAAGGTAAGATTTTTAACAACCATTCAGTAAGGGTTACGATAATGCTACCGAGGATCTCTCTCTATCTCTGTCTTTATATCTCCTCCTATATGCTACCACGTTATTATGCTTTGCTTTTAATTCGCTTTAGAATTATAAAATATGTCTGAATATAGCTTCATTTCGCAATTTAAAGGTAGTCTCAGCTATGTGCAGCCCATAAAATAGTAATATATCTAGATGATTATGTTTGGCAAGAAGAAAAAACTCAAAGTACAATTATTGATATGGAAGAGATGAATTTTGAAGGAAGTATAGGAATGTATTTATGTCCATTTTCCTCAAGTAGTATATCCCCTAATGAAGTGCAAATAAATGTTGTGAAATTTTTTGCTATAATCTTGGAAACATTTTTTTATTTGGTCTTAATACATTACTGATGAGAAAAAGTGATGTTTCCATTTTTTATTTTTGGTCCCAGGGTGCATTTTGGCGATTTTAAAGATAATTAGCTAATTTGCATATTTGTGAAATAAGGTCAGGGGTCATTTTCTATCTAGGAATAGTACAATATTGATAAAAACTAGTATTCTAGGGTATTTTGGGGCAAGGATTCCATTTCCGGTGCTCGTTTGTAAGTGATGTATGGGAAACACTCTGAAATCCAAGATGGCTGCCCCTAATTTGCATATTTATGAATATTATTGATTTTCAGTGGCTACAGCCCCTAATAAGCAATCTTTCCGGATTATTATTTGTCAGTTATGTTCTAAGTATGCATTTAAGATATCAGAGATGAGTTGCCATCGTGGCAACCTCTAGCAATGCATATTATTTGCATAATTATGTATTTTACCTAATTTGCATATTCCCCAAAATCGAGTATATTGGGAACCCGGCAAGTAAAAAAGACAAGTAATACCACTTTTCCAAGGTTTTAGGGGGCAGCAGATCCATTTTTGATACTTATTTACCTGTATCACCATGGCATCCATCTCAAATCCAAGATGACTGCTCCCTAAATTACACATGTTATGATACACGACTATATTATTTCGGTTATATTAGATTGATATTATAATGTTTTGACTTTTAATTATTGGAATGAGCAACTAGAATATTTGAATCACAATGTAGTTGTTTGCTTACAGTAAGCAAATCATACTTTTATCAATTAAATGCCGTTTAAGTAGCAAATAGCATTATTTACTTTAAAATGACAATTGCGGCCATCTTGAATTTATGTGGGTTGCCGAGGTGATACACGTAAATAAGTATCATGAATGGATTCGTTGCCCCCTAAAACCTTGGAAAAGTGGTATTACTTGTCTTTTTTACTTGCCGGGTTCCCAATATACTCGATTTGGGGGAATATGCAAATTAGGTAAAATACATATTTATGCAAATAATATGCATTGCTAGAGGTTGCCATGATGGTAACTCATATTTGATATCTTAAATACATACGTAGAACATAACTGACAAATAATAATCCGGAATTATTGCTTATTAGGGGCTGTAGCCACTGAAAATCAATAATATTCATAAATATGCAAATTAGGGGAAGCCATCTTTGATTTCAGAGAGTTTCCCATACAGCATTTACAAACGAGCACCGGAAATGGAATCCTTGCCTCAAAATACCCTAGAATACTAGTTTTTTTCAATATTGTACTATTCCTAGATAGAAAATGACCCCTGACCTTATTTCACAAATATGCAAATTAGCTAATTATCTTTAAAATCGCCAAAATGCATCCTGGGACCAAAAATAAAAAATGGAAACATCACTTTTTCTCATCAGTAATGTATTTAGACCAAATTAAAAACTGTTTCCAAGATTATAGCAAAACAAATTGCTGCTTTACATAACCTGATAGACTAAAGTGTCTTGCGGAGATATTCAACAATTCTGTGTTTTGTACTGTTTGTGTTTTCATTAACAGCTAGTACAGAATGGAAAAGTATCACGAGCTAAATTTTCACACATTACTAGGCAAGCCCATGAACCACAGGAAATTGCTGACATTACCAAAACGTGTTTGCTTTATTGTTGTTCAAAAATCATCGTCTTTTTAATATGTATACCAAAGTAGGTACAACAACAGGCAAGTTGAATTAAAGCTGGTAGTCGGGTTAACACTCAAACGATAGACTTAATTCCACACACGATAAGTTGTCACTTTTTACAGTGGCGTCGATTTCGATCGAGGAGTGGGGGTATGGTAACGATGTTTTTGGACAGTGAAGTCCTCTATGTATGTTGGATAGGGGACGTGGTGTGATGATGATGATGATAATAATGATAATAATAATAATGTAGTCTAGTTCGCCATGCTGATAAATGAATACTGTGTATCACTGAGTCTGTGTGCAAGCATTCAATGCGAGCAAGCGTTTTGAAAAAGTTATCATTTCTAACGCTAGAAAACATCAATCCATTAGCGATAATCGCTGTCTACACGCCAAATTCGTAGTAGTAGAGGTACAAGTGGGGTGGTTAAACAGGTTTCCAGTTAGGGGAAGAGAGCAAGAAAGGGGCAGTTTCGGGGACGGGCTCTTTCGAGAAGAAACTCCGGACGTTTAGAGAAAAAAAAACAGATAAAAACAAAGCACAGACTTAAAATGTTTTTTGCTTTTTGATAAAGGTTGTATGTAATATCATTTGAAAATTATTATGTTCTTGTAATATTAATTGACAGTGCAGAAAAGTGCCCGGTAGGAACCAGATTTGTCATTTCCGGGCCCAGATATGCCCTACCTGGTCCGAAATTCTCCTTATACAGAGCCGAATTCGCCTTATTAGTGCGCAGTAAAATGCCCCAATTACATAGGCGAAATATTGAATTTCATGGTTAAAAAATGCCCCATCAGAGGCGAAATGTTTATTTTCAAGGACCAATTTTACCCACCCCGTCAGAGCTGAGATTGCACTATTGACATGTAAAAAGACTGAACAACGACAGTTTGGAAATATTAATCTTTTAAAGGTTCCAAATGACTTCGTAGAACCAAAATTGTAATATTTTTAGCACTCAAACGATAGACTTAATTCCACACACGATAAGTTGTCACTTTTTACAGTGGCGTCGATTTCGATCGAGGAGTGGGGGTATGGTAACGATGTTTTTGGACAGTGAAGTCCTCTATGTATGTTGGATAGGGGACGTGGTGTGATGATGATGATGATAATAATGATAATAATAATAATGTAGTCTAGTTCGCCATGCTGATAAATGAATACTGTGTATCACTGAGTCTGTGTGCAAGCATTCAATGCGAGCAAGCGTTTTGAAAAAGTTATCATTTCTAACGCTAGAAAACATCAATCCATTAGCGATAATCGCTGTCTACACGCCAAATTCGTAGTAGTAGAGGTACAAGTGGGGTGGTTAAACAGGTTTCCAGTTAGGGGAAGAGAGCAAGAAAGGGGCAGTTTCGGGGACGGGCTCTTTCGAGAAGAAACTCCGGACGTTTAGAGAAAAAAAAACAGATAAAAACAAAGCACAGACTTAAAATGTTTTTTGCTTTTTGATAAAGGTTGTATGTAATATCATTTGAAAATTATTATGTTCTTGTAATATTAATTGACAGTGCAGAAAAGTGCCCGGTAGGAACCAGATTTGTCATTTCCGGGCCCAGATATGCCCTACCTGGTCCGAAATTCTCCTTATACAGAGCCGAATTCGCCTTATTAGTGCGCAGTAAAATGCCCCAATTACATAGGCGAAATATTGAATTTCATGGTTAAAAAATGCCCCATCAGAGGCGAAATGTTTATTTTCAAGGACCAATTTTACCCACCCCGTCAGAGCTGAGATTGCACTATTGACATGTAAAAAGACTGAACAACGACAGTTTGGAAATATTAATCTTTTAAAGGTTCCAAATGACTTCGTAGAACCAAAATTGTAATATTTTTAGCACCAGAAGGCCCTGTCATAAAGTAAAAAATGCCACGTTTAATTAACAAAATTGGCCCGTTAGGAGCAAAATTTATATCTAAGGGGGGAGGGGGGGGGGGGGGGGGGCAACAGTACACTAGTAGAGCCGATATTGCCCTATTATTTCGATTGCCGAAAGTGCACAGTCACTCTCAATGGGGCAAACGTGTCCTGCTTGACTTTCATAAGTGCCCCGTCAGGAACAGAATTTTACTTTCATTTCAAAGAGGCGAAAATGTCTTTCTACAGCAGAAGTTGCCCTACTCGAATGCGAAAAGGGCCCAACCAGCTGACCAGTGACGACATTTTCACTTTGAAGGAGGCCAAAGTGCTTTTTTAGGCCTGAAAGTGCCATAAGGAATAATCAAAATGTGCCCCGTCAGTACCGGGTTTTGTAAACCTTTGCAAAGCCTATAGGAAATGTAAAGGCTGCACTTTCAGCAAAAGGTATCAGTACACCTCTTTCACGCGATCCGCACCGGTGGTAGAAGTATAAATACTATTAAAAGTAGTAGTAGCAGTAATCATATTATAGATAGTAGTAGTAGTATTAGCAGTAGTAGTAGTAGTAGTAGTAGTAGTAGTAGTAGTAGTAGTAGTAGTAGTAGTAGTAGTAGTAGTAGTAGTAGTAGCAGTAGTAGTAGTAGTAGTAGTAGTAGTAGTAGTAGTAGTAGTAGCAGTAGTAGTAGTAGTATACTAGTAGTAGTAGTAGTAGTAGTAGTAGTAGTAGTAGTAGTAGTAGTAGTAGTAGTAGTAGTAGTAGTAGTAGTAGTAGTAGTAGTAATAGTAAATAGTGGATTTTCACATTAAAAATACTAATTTTGACATAATTAGGAAATTGGCAAAATATTCTCGCCTTGTTCCTTACCTTTTTGAAAGGTGGGGGGTATAGTGTGTGTGTATGTAGGGGGGGGGGGGTGTATATATATATATATCCCCACCATCCAGGGATCTACGTCAGTTAATATATCCCTTTCCTACATGAACCCTTGCAAAAATGCGTATGGTGAAAGGCTAAAAATTCATTACCGGATCGTGTTCCTGATGTTCAATGAAAGTGGCATTGATGTGTTGCATATTATTAGTTTTCTTTTTGTGTCGTTTCTTGTTTTTATATATATAAGAGATTAATTGCGTATCGTAGTGGACTAAGTTCAGTGTTTTGTGCAATTTGTGCAATCAATCCGCAGGATCTATTGCTTAAAGTCGATTAGCACTGAGTCAAAATGAAGGTGAAGGTGACATTCACCATCAGCCTGCTGTTGCTGTTGAATGCTCGCATCTGCTGCAGCAGCAGCTTGGGTACCCCGAAAGCTGAAGGAGTGAATTTCATCGGGATCGGCTACAACATTCTGGATGGTAACCCCGAGGGGGGCGACTTGAGTTCGGGAGGGGTCGACCCCGGACTACTGGTGGGGCGACGAGCTTTTACTCTGTCATACGATGAAAGGCGTACAACCAGCGATGGCGAGTTTCTTGTTCCAGACGAGTGCGAGTTTATCCATCGGAGCAGCGCATATACCTCGTCATCGTATAACACCTTTTACGGGACCGAGAGCTACCAGTCCAAGCTGTCCACTCAAATTGACCAGTCAGGTACGTGTTACATATCACTCCTATAATAATATTAACAACAACAACAATACTAATAATAAAAGTAGTAATAAACTGTTCATGTGTTGTCTTGTTAATGTAGTAACGTTTGGGGAAAAATATCCAAAACAATTTTGAGTAAATATTTTCATGAGCAAAAATACATTCGTGACAAATTATTAGTAATCGATGTTTTCATGTTTTCATGGCCAGGATGTGATATACAAAATGCATAATCAACAAATGTTTGTTATTAAATTAGGCCTATGTTATTATATCCCACAAAGGCGAACAATGTTTTGACGAAACATCAGGACATTATCCATTCAAGAAGCGATGAGGTTATAGTTATTAATTTTATTACTTTGTCTCTTATAATATGTTCAAAATTAGATGTATAATGATGATAGGTATGTGAAACAAGCATCTCGTTAACCCTAACAAGCCCAAATATATTTGTTCTCAATATGTTGTATAAATGTATTGCTTTTTATTGTTTTGGCGCGATTTTTCTTGAAAAACAAAAATTAAATATGTATTTAAAGAATAAAATTTAATATTTATGTAATTCCTGAAATTAAAACACTAAAAACAGCCTCATTTAGGCTATTACATTTTTGACTTGTTCATTTCAAGAAAAACAAAACCCTCAAAAATATGAAAAATATGCATACCATATACTGGTTCCCATGGCAACAGGAATTGACGGATGTGTTCAACTTTTATATTACAATGTTCATCATAATATTTTAGGAAATGTCACCTAATTTGGTTTGAATCGAACCAAAACTGTAGACGGGGCGAGCAAAAATGTGGAAGGTGGCACAAGAAGAAAAGAAAAATATTCTCGAGTCACTACACATTAACCATCCAGTGGCATGAATAGTGCATGGTTTGGAGTTGAATATTAAACAAATATACCATGCACTGAGAGCCTCTAGTTGAAATTATGGATTCCGAGGTGACAGGAAAAGCACTATGTTCTGAGGGTCGTAGACCCGAAGAACATAGTGCTTTTTCTGTCACCGAGGAATCCATAATTTTACTAGTGGCTCGAAATAGTGCATGATATATTTGTTTTATATCCTTCGCATAATCATAATTATCGCAAAAACAAATGATTTCAATTAAATTAAAGAAAAATATAAAGAAAAACAAAACATTGATCATGGAACCATCACTGCACTGACTATGTTCTGTTTGTGACACTGACCCCCTTTGCGCAATAGTCCTAGGCGCAGAGCGCGTATTGCGCTCTCTTTCCATTCATGGTTACGCGCCTTAACAACTAATGCGCACCCAAAATGCAAAACGCGCGCATCAAAATTTTTATAACACGCATCTCTATGGGCTCAATATGATCACCCGGCGTTTATGACGTCATTCATGGAATAGCATTTACTATTCCATGAATGACGTCACGCATAGCACATTTTTCTCCATGGGCATTACTATGTTTGGTCACATGACGCTATGTAGACCAATCACTGAACACGATTTCATTCATGTAGGATATAAACCAGAATAGACACCGATACATTTTGAATTTCTCGAGTGCATTTAGTATTGCACGAGTGAAATTCAAAATGTTGGGGTGTGTATTGTGGAATATTTAACGACAAGAAGCATGAACTATTTGTTATATAAGATGATTATTTTGAGGAAGTGGTTTTGTTATCATATTGATGAACCCGAATTGACCTCACGGTTGTGACGTCACAATGCTTGTTTACATTGTGTTTTCTATCGAAAAAAAACTCGCGAAAGTGATCATGAAAAAGATGGAAAATGCTTCGTTTTGTGAATTATCTGCTCCATATAGTAAATAAATGTTGGCAGTAAATTGCATGGTATGTGGTTTGGTATTGCCAAGTTTGGGACTGGAAATGAACACAGCCCTTTGATTATTCTCACTTTTACCGACGATTTTACGGCGATTTCACAGCGGACTGAATTTTACGTTACGCACTTCAAGGCCATGCCTTGTTTGGCTCTCTATGGGAAGTTTGTACACACATACCGTGCATGAATTTATGTTATAGTGCTCGTTACCAGGTAGTAACGTGCACTATACTGGATTAAAGGGATCTAGTAACTTTGTTGACATGTGCAAAAAGTGATGAATGGTTGATGCAATGTATATTGTTGTTATCTCATATGTCCACAGGGTATTGTGTGAAAATTTTAAATCAAATGGACATTGCATGGCCAAGTAATGAGCGAAAATGCAAAGTGATATTCACTAACTCACTGCACTCACTTTGTACACGGTTTCAAAACTCCACCGGAGTTTTTCTTATCTGAATACTTCGATCGTACATATCTTTGTAATGAAAGGGAAATTTGAAAAACCGAAACCTGTCCCATGATTTTATTGTTAATACGAATAAAACAAGGTATGAGGGAACCGCTAGAATTGAAATTTTATTTTGAGGATTTGGACAATGTTTTGGACAAGTCCCTTTAAGCATTCGGTAATCACCCAAGAGGAATGCTCAATTTCCCTTCATTATGACGTCATCATCTTATATTATGCAATAGTTCCAAGTCTTCCCTGAGTTCATGGGTTTGGAAGGAGAGGGGCAGACTAGCAGGTGTGCCCGCAGTCAAATACTGCTATCTTACCCTCGCTAAACCCCCATTTAATCATGACATCGTCCAGTTGAGATTGAGACATAACCAGGTTGGTCAACTGTTTTGGGGAAAACTTTTTCAATACCACTCCCAATACCACCTTACCATGAGTTGTCGATTGACATCTCTATTCTTGAGATGGAAGGTACAGTTGAGGGCCTTTTCCTGAATTTGCGCGTCGATGGATGGCCGTATGTTATAGAGTTAGGGCCAGCACGGGCACGGGCAATCTTCTACCTCCTCAACAGATTGCTTCTGAGAAGTAAGCAGATGACCTCTGCATACAAGGAGCTCTTAGTATTTGGAAAGATTGGCTTGTCATTTGTGTACGCATCAAAGAGCAAAGAATCCAAAGACATTGCCTTGTGGGAGACCATTTTTCTGTTTGCGCCATCTATGGTTGCCATTGAGGTCAACGGAAACAGCCTGTTAGGCAGCATGTTTTGGTTTGGCTTTGTCAACCGCACATCCCCTGTCATCAGCTGCAGACAGGTTGACTAAATTAACTCCAGTTATACAAACCCTCTCTTATGCTTATATCAATCTTCGATACATTGTTGTAAAGTTCTAGTGTTGACTGTTCAAAAGCCTTCCCGGCCCGAAATATGCCAGCTCATCAGGAATAAAGAGGTTATCCACAAACGAGGCAATGCGGTTGAGGATAAGTCGCTCAAAGTGATTGTACGTATGACATATCAGTGAGACGGGACTGCAGCATATAATGTAGCTCTTTGGACTGGCTTGGTCTTCAATTTACAGGTTTCAGTAAACCTTAACTATTTCACAGCCATAATGGTGCAGTTGTTCAGAGAGAATTTACAATCAAAGTCCGACACAAGTTTGCCCCTTTAGCATGTTTAGCAAAGAAACATATATGTACATTATTTTAAATCTGGGCCTACATCTGATATAACCTAACTCCAGGATGTCAACAATCTGCCTCGGAATATTCGAGTAAAAGAGATTTTCCCAAATTTTGTAGATGTTCATGTAAACAAAATTAGAATGATATAATAAGTGCAAATAAATCTGAACATCTAAGGAGAAGAAGAACATTGACATGTTAAAGAAGAAATTGAAGCAAAATAAAATAAATGTATTCATCAAGATACCTTCCGTCTCTGCTTTTTATCCACATTGTAGGTGGTTACAGTGGGCTCTTTGCTGGTTTTGAATTTGCCGCAAGCACACGTAAGTGGAAATACTTTTTATTAGCAAAGGTACAGTTTTGTTTCTTGTTTTCCACATAGCAAGATATAATGGACCAAAAGAATATGAGGTATTGCACATGTGCACATGCTTGTTTATTTTTTTATTTTTTAGATAAACAAATTATTAATGTGAAACTGGTATCATACATGTCCTGTAATCGAGGACATGTAACATTCGATTTATGCTTAGACATTGTCGTATAGTACTGGAATTAGGCTTGATTTACCTCTCTCAATAAGCCCTCTGATTGAGGCCTTAATAAGATAAAGAAGAATTGGAAAATTAAAACAAAAATATTTATATGTTTTCATTGTCACCATCATTTTGCCGTTTGCTTTAATAGTTTTTAACCTAGGCTGTTGGCCTACTAACGGCACAAATAGCACCATTTAGGAAGTTGTACGGAAGGTGATGATGGATGTGAAATAGGGGCTTCTTTGTGTACATCATTTTTTCCCATCTCATTTGTCCTTCAAGGCTACGAAAACATTGACACTCTCACATCATCAGAAGGGTCAGTCTTCTACGCGACAGAGACCATCACTAACAACGGCCATGCCCGTTACCGAACCGAGCTCGCTGAACCCGATCTGTACAGCCTCGATAACGGGTTCGTGGCCTCGGCTTGCGATCTACCGAACACTTACTCTGAGAGCGAGTACATGAATTTCCTCAACGACTGGGGAACGGTAATTTCTATTTAGGCCTCTTGTTTGTTAATTATACAGTCAAACCTGCTAATGCGACCACCTTTCTATAGCGACCACCTGCTCATAACGACCGCTCTCCGGTCCTCCCCTAAAAAACATAATGTGTTAAGCGACCTGCGTAATGCGACCACCTGCCTAACGCGACCAGCGACCACCCTATTTGGGTCCCGATGCACGTATAAACCTGTGTATAGCGACCAAAACATTAGCGCTTGAGCAACCTAGGCATCAACTAGGTCGTCTCTGGTCGCTCGAGTCTCCAATTCTGAGCATGAAAATGAATAAAACAAACTTTTAAAATGACAAAGCGTCGTCAGACAGGCGCTTAATTCCCGACAAGTGCTTAATCAAGAATCAAGAAAGAAAGATTATTCGCGCCCTTTGCTTCAATACCTGATGCTGATACTGAACTGCATCAAACAAAGACACTTCACTCACCATCACAACCGAATTTGACATCTAACAAGTATTTTATGATTATTCTTTGCAATATTTCACTAAATTGTGCGTGCGCCTAACAGCTGCCACACTCCTTTTCTCTCTCCCACTTGTATGCTCATAGATTGTGATTTACTTTGACATACTACAATATTGTTGTACCAGTTTGTTTGTAATTATCTGGTGCATCGCCTGGACTATTTTGAAGTCGATTCTTGGACTCGAAACCCCAAATTTTTGAACATCAACTTTTCCACAATTTGTTGTTAATTTGTGAGGAAGCCATACTTTTACTGCAGTCAGTATTGGTGTTCATTGGTGGACCTGGACTCACACAATGCTAATCTGGAGGATTACAGCTCTTGCTATTCTTCTTGTGTGCTGCCCCATCTCCCTCAACTTGACAACACAATGCTAATCTGGAGGATTACAGCTCTTGCTATTCTTCTTGTGTGCTGCCCCATCTCCCTCAACTTGACTAATCCGAATAGGTCTATTCATGTCTATAATAGACCTAGCAAGGACTGCAGCAGAGATTACACGGGGGGTAGAATACTGTACTATCCCAATAGTACAAGTACTTTTCGTATAGAACTGGTTCAACATGGTGATATTCATCCCAATCCAGGCCCTGTATTTGGAGAAAATGAGGAGAACAGTAATCGAAAGTCATCCTCTAAGGTATACACCAGAACAGAACTGCATGCACTCAATTCGACCACCAGAATTGATGCGAAAACCTGGCAAACGACTAATTTCTTGAATATATCATCTAAACGACGTACCCACCGGGGAGTTAAAGGTGGACGCCGAATTCAAAGACGCCGAGAACTAGCTTCAGTGCAGTCGTCTGGAGCCCTGCACGATGGGGATGGCAAAAAGGTGCCTTCTCTTTCGACATTTGCATTATGGAATGCGAGATCGGTCAAAAATAAATCTCACATGATATCCGATCTTGTTAATGCTCAACACATTGACATACTAGCCCTAACTGAAACCTGGCTGACTGGTGATGCGAGGGACAACCGTTGCTTGGCAGATGTGAGTTCATCCGTACCCAGTCACCAGCTCATACACTTACCTCGGAAGGATAGAGCTGGTGGGGGCATTGGCATTTTTCTTCACAAGAACTTCACCGTAGTACAACAACAAAAACAACGTGAACCTGACTCTTTTGAGTATATGGACATCCTTGTCTCAAGCAAGGATCAGAAACCTCTTCGGTTGGTTGTTGTATACCGGCCTCAAAGGAAAAAAGATCGTACATCTACGACCCCAAAATTCTTTGAAGAATTTGCCATTCTCCTAGAGAAACTTATAACAGAGCCCAACAAACTTGTCATTGCAGGAGATTTTAATTTCCATATCAATGACCCTAACGACCGTGATGCTGCTGCCTTCTCTGATCTGATATCATCAGTCAATTTGCTTCAGCACATAGACTTTGCAACTCATCTCAAAGGGCACACCCTGGATTTGATAATAACTCGAGCTTCAGACGACATCATCTCCCAGATCTCGTGCACCAGTTATCTGCCTTCAGACCATTCGGCAGTTCTGTGCAAACTTTCAGTCAACAAACCTGATCCTGTAAGGACTAAGATTAGGTTTAGAAAGTTGAAGGATATTGATCTTGACACTTTTCGATTGGATATTGTAAGCTCAGAGTTATACATGCGTCACACAAAACTTGACACCGATGACTTGATTGAACAGTATGAATCTACACTACGAGGTATACTTGATCATCACGCTCCTCTTACCATCCGGACAATTACTGCCAGACCTGGGTCGCCTTGGTATACTAATGAGTGTCGTGGTGCAAAACGGAAACTCCGAAGACTTGAGAGACGTTGGCGGAAATCAAAACTAGAAATTGATCATCAGATATTTCTAGAGGAGGCATCAGTCTATAATTCAGTCTTAATCCGAGCGAGAAGAGCTTTTTACTCAACGGAATTAGAAGGCTGTGGTCCGAGAGAATTTTTTCACAAAGTCAATAACATGTGTAAGAAATCTCATAAAACACTGCCAAAAAATGATGTTGATGGGCCTTCTTTAGCTGACCGCTTTAGTACCTTCTTTGCTAACAAAACTGCTGACATTGTTTCATCTCTTGATCCTTCATCTTGTCCTGAAGTCGATGACGTCATGTTCCAGAGGACTGATCTACGTTTTGATGAATTTCAAAATGTATCTCCATTGCACGTTGAAACAGTTATTTCCCGCTCAAAATCATCTACTAGCGAATTGGACCCAATCCCAACTGATTTACTAAAAAGTTGCATTAATGAACTGGCTCCAATCATCACAAGGATAGTTAACTCGGTGCTGACAAGTGGACGCTTCCCTGATTCACTCAAGGGGGCTCATATTTCACCTATTATCAAGGGAACTGGACTTGATCCTGATGACTTAAAAAATTACAGACCGATTTCACATCTAAAGTTTATTGGCAAGACAATTGAAAGGATCATGGTTCATCAGTTGACTTGTTACCTTGAGGGCAACAACTTGTATGACACGATTCAGTCTGCCTACAGACAGTATCATAGTTGTGAGACTGCATTGATTAGAGTTGTCAATGATATCCTCCTGTGCCTTGATAAGGCGAAGAGGCAATTCTACTTCTACTTGACTATAAAGCAGCATTTGACACGATTGCACATGAAACATTGTTATCTCGTTTGCATGATAGATATGGTATTAGTGGTACAGCTCTTGAACTCATAAAATCATATTTTGAGAATAGGACACACACGGTTGTAATTGATAATTGCAAGTCAGATGTTAAGTTATCTTCACTCGGGGTCCCACAAGGGTCGGTTTTTGGCCCGATTGCTTTTAGCCTTTATGTTGCCCCGTTGCATGATATTATTTGCAAACATAAATTAAATGGTATGATGTATGCTGATGATACACAAGTTTATATTTTGGTAGAAAAGGGTCATCAGACTGAAGCAATCGAGCAACTCCAGACTTGTATGGCTGACATTAAGAATTGGTCAGCGCATAATGGTCTTAAACTAAATGAAGATAAGACTGAAGTTCTTCACTTTACTAGTAAATTTAGACAGTGTGGTAGGATCGATAGTATCTCATTTGGTAGTACTTCGAAGCAAACTGTTGACTCTGCTAGAAACCTTGGTGTGAGACTGGACAAGCATCTGACACTGTCAACTCATGTAAATCAAATATGCAAAGCTGCTTCATTTGCCTTGCACAAGATTGGAACAATTCGTCCCTTTCTTTCTAAAAAGTCGACAGAGATGCTTGTTCATGCCCACGTTATGTCTCGGCTTGATTTTTGTAATGGTATTTTGTATGGTCTGCCTAACAATGAGATTCAAAAGTTGCAACGAATACAAAACTCTGCGGCTAGGTTGGTTACTCGCACTCGACTCAATGAGCATTTAAGTCCAGTCTTACGACAATTGCATTGGCTCCCGGTTAAGCAGCGAATTGATTTTAAGATTTTAATATTGGTTTTTATGTGCTTGCAAAAATTAGGCCCTGCTTATTTACAACAGTTGATAACAAAATATTGTCCAGCTAGAAACCTTCGCTCTCAGTCAAAATCTCTGTTAGTCACCCCCATAATATCAACAAATTTTTACGGTGCAAGATCTTTCCAACTGGCAGCCGCAGAGTTATGGAATAAAATACCGAGCCATCTCAAGCATGTTGACACAGTAAATGATTTTAAGAGTCTTTTGAAAACGTATTTGTTTAATTTGTAAATTGATTAGGTTTTACACTCTATGTCAAAGTTTTGTCATTTTTCATTTTACTTTGTCTTTTCTTCGCTCCCTGTCTGTTATTCTATTTTTATATTTTCAATCCTTTAAAGCGCTTAGAGACTTAAATTTATTTTTTGTGATTATGCGCTATATAAAAATGGTTTATTATTATTATGTATATTATTTTGGCAAAGTACGCGAAATCAACTTCTGATGATATTGCCTCCTTTTCTTTCTAGTGAGCGCACTTTATCAAATGTAAATGTTTCCGTTGGCAGGTAACCCTTATCGGCCTATTCTTATATTACTTGTTGGTATTTTCCATTCTATTTAGCATGTGGTGACCGAGGTGGATTTGGGAACCAGAACTGGGGAAACCTTAGAGGAGAGCAGGTCAGATTTCGTCACATATGCCTCCACAAATGTAAGTAAAATATTACTATGCCTACATCATGGCTATAAAACCAGGGGACATAAACTCGAGCGCGTCCATTTATACGAGTGGAAAATAGAACAATATTAATGAGGTTCAAATCTATGAGATGACCCAATTCTTTCGAAACGCTAATGTAAAGTCAATGACAAGGTCGAGTCGGCAAAGAGCTCGTCCTCAATATACATTATGCGCCCAGTATGCACAGTACGCTGACTTCACCTTGCTTGTGACTCTTGACATTCAATTTGCTTTAGCGTTAAACCAAATAATCGGGTGATGCAAAAGAATTGCCCGTCATGAATAATTGTTATGTTAACTATGCGCGCGTAGCTTGTTGTGTCTCTGCATATGTCTGGTCTCTGCTCTAGCCCCCTTTGTGGGTCTTTTACGTTGTAGGCCTGTAAGATTGCACCTCTCTGTATGAAACTAACATTGTCAGCATCATGAGCATTGTAGTTGGGTCCACAGCGATGGCTCATGATTTTAAGTTTGCAGTTTACTGACACAACAACCCGCATGGGTTGTAGTAGTCCATAGTTCAAGGCATATATACAACATAAAAATAATATAATTTAATTAAACATACACTCTTGGTCATAAAGTTGGAATGTTTTTTTTTTTAGATCCAACTTCATTCCTTTTCCCTATTTTCTGCGTCTAATGAACGATTTTGGACTAAAAATAGTGATTTCATAATGTTTCCACACTACCAACGTACAATAAATGGTTGCATGAATTTGCATTCATTAATTTAGCCTTTTGTTTTGAGCTTTGAAAGGCAGGACCTTTGATGATTGGCCCCTTTCCCCCTCCAAAGCGTATGGCCAACAAGTCATCATTATGGGTCATTTCTCAGAGTTGGCTGTACAATTTTCAACCAAAATTTGCACAGAGGCTCTCAAGGCCATACTCCGTCCAACGCCATTTGCTACACGCCAAACGATGCTTGTGCTCCACCTGGAAGGGGTGTCAACAAGCAATGTCCACTATTTCGTTGGAACATCGCAGGTTTCGGTCTGTAAAATCATCAGACGTCATCGAGAGGAGGGTCAATTAAAGCCACGGGAATCTGTAGGACGTCCACGATTGACCACCAGGATAGATTATCGCAAATTGCTTAACCTATGCCGTATAAGCCGGAAATGCCTTCGCCGTCTATGAAGAAAACACTATGGAATCAACGCCTTCCGTCAAACTGTAGATCAGAGATCGCTCTAACATGGTCACCGAGCAAGACAAACTACGAAGTGTCCACCCCATACCATACAACCAAGATTTACCGGACGTCCCTGGACTAGGGAGCCCAGAAGATTGCCGCCTGGACACTCCTGATATGTCATCTTAATGGGTAAGAGCCATACCAACGTTGGGCCGTCACAACCTCAAGTCGTTTTGTAACTGCAGAAATGTTGGAGCTTCTCGCCACGTAATCGACGAACCCTTTGTCGTCCATCTGTTTGGTCAAGGATTAGAGCGATCTCTGATGTACAGTTTGGCAAAAGGCGTGAATTCCATAGTGTCTTCTTCACAGGCGGCGAAGGCTCCTTTTTGGCATTTCCGGTTTCTATGGCACAAGTTAAGCAATTTGCGATCATTTATACTGGTGGTCAATCGTGGACGTCCTAGAGATTCCCGTAGCCTTAATTGACCCTCCTCTCGATGACGTCTGAGGATTTTACAGACCGTAAACTGCGATGTTCCAACGAAATAGTGGACATTGCTTGTTGACACCCCTTCCTGGTGGAGCACAAGTATCGTTTGGCGTGTAGCTTATGGCGTTGGACGGAGTATGGCCTAGAGAGCCTCTGTGCCAATTTTGGTTGAAAATTGTACATCCAACTCTGAGAAATAACACATAATGATGACTTGTTGGACATACGCTTTGGAGAGGGAAAGGGGCCAATCATCATAGGTCCTGCCTTTCAAAGCTCAAAACAAAAGGATAAATTAATTGATGCAAATTCACCAACAAAATGATATCCCAAAATAGAAAGAATGAACTAAACATCCTTAAATTTAGTTAGAATCACTCGCTTTGCTCAGCTATCTTCTTCTTCTGGTGATTCTGCTCAGGAGCAGGTCCTTATCACCATCACACCTCTCTTCTCATGGCTCTTCTTTTAAAGTCTCCATATGGGCCATTCGTAACAGAATCCAACATCATGATGCGTTTCCTTCCTCTTGATCTCTTTCCTGGTATTCTTCCTTCCAGTACCAGTCTGAGCAATTTGTTATGTCTGATGCTGTGTGCCACCCATTTCCTCTTTCTGTTCTGGATGATTCCAATTAGTTTCCGCTCTTCTCCGACTGTCTCCAACACACTTTCGTTGTTGATTCTATCTGTCCATTTGATTTTCAGAATGCGTCTCCAGCACCACATCTCAAAGGCTTCCAATCTGTTGATGTCTGATTTCATGATGGTCCATGCTTCAGATGCATAGAGAAGGATGCTCCATACCAGGGACTTCACTAATCTCTTTTTCAGATTGAGATTTATGCTCCGTGTGAAAAGTTCCTTCCTCTTCATGAAAGCATTCTTTGCCATTCCAATTCTAGTTCTGATCTCTTTCGAGCATCTTCCACTTTCGCAAAGCACGCTTCCCAAATACTTGAACTCTGTAACCTGTTCTAATATTTGTCCATTAATACTGATTCTCAGGTTGGATGGCAGTTTTCCAATCTTCATCACCTTGGTTTTCTTGATGTTAATATTCATTCCATATTGTTCGCTGGTGTTATTGAGTTGTGTTACCATTTCTTGTAGTCCTTCTTCAGTGCTTGTTATCATTGCCTGGTCATCTGCATACCGCACAGCTTGAAGAGAGCAGCCACCCACTGTAATGCAGTCTTCTACTGTTTCAAGTGCCTTATTGACCATTTCTTCTACATAGATGTTGAATAGTAGAGGTGAGAGTGGGCATCCTTGTCTCACGCCTCGTCCAATTGTGCCTGGACTTGACTCCTCTCCATTGACTCTGATTGTAACTTCTTGGTTCATGTACAGTTCAGCAATGAGCCTTCGGTCCTTCCAGTCTACTCCAATTTTCTTGAGTATCTCCATAAGCTTCTCCCACATCACACGGTCAAAAGCTTTCTCAAAATCAACAAAACAAACGTATATGTCTTGATTGTGTTCGATATTTCTTTCACTGAGGACCCTCATCATTGCAATGGCTTCTCTGGTACCTTTCCCTCTACGAAAGCCAAACTGATCCTCTCCTAGATATTCTTCTGCTTTTGCTTCTAGCCTACGATGTAATACTTTTAGCATAATTTTTGATGCATGTGATATTAGGCTTATGGTCCTGTGTTCTTCACATTTGTTGGTATTGGCTTTCTTCTCTATAGGAATCAGAATACTTTTCTGAAAACTTTTCTGAAAATCAGATGGCCACTTTCCTTCATCGTACATTTTCATACAGAGTTCTGTTAGTTTTTCTTTCCCTCCTTCTCCAAGTATTTTGATCAGTTCTGATGGGACGTTGTCAGTTCCTTCAGCCTTGCCCGTTTTCAGCTCTTTCAGCGCAATTTCTATCTCTGCTTTGAGGACTGCAGGGCCAATTTCATCAACATCAAGTGTCAGCTCTTCTTCCAGCAAGATTATATCCGGCTTGTCTTCCTTAGCATAGAGCTGTTCGATGTACCCTACCCATCGTTTCTTGATGTCATCCTGTTCAGTCAGAAGCTCGCCTGTTTCGCTGAGTACCCCTTTCTGTTTTACAGCACCTTTCTTCTGTTGACACAATCTTCTCACGTGTTCATATACCAAATCATGTCGGCCTCTCTGTGCTAGCTCTTCCAGCTCCTTACATTCTTGTTTCCACCACTCATCTCTAGCCGAGTCGGTTACTCTTCTCAGTTCATTATTCAGTCGCCTGTACTCCTTCTTGGCATAATCTGTGTCCACATTTTTCCATTTCCTTCTTTCGTCCATTTTGTCTAGCATTTCCTGAGTGACCCATGGTTTTTTTCCTTTTCTTCTAGATTCCTTGCCAATATTTTGCATTGCACTAGTTTGTATGGCGTTCTTCAGTCTTTCCCATTTTTCTTCTACTGTATCAGCCCTGTCTTCATCTGTCTCCTCTATAAGAATATGTTCAACTGCCTCTCGGAACAGCTGGCCTTCTGGCCCTTTAGTCTTTTCCCGATTCCAGCATGGTTTTCGCTTACCAATGCATATTTTCTTGAGTTTAATTTGCACCTTCGCAACTACAAGATTGTGGTCTGTGTTGGCATCTGCACCTGGGTAGGTTCTGGCATCCAGCACACTATTCCGGTATCTCTTTTTGACTAGGATAAAGTCAATCTGGTACCTACGTACATCACCTGGTTGTTTCCATGTGTATCTATGTCTTTTGGTGTGTTCGAACCAGGTGTTTGTGGCAAATAATCCTGTTCTCTGACAGAATTCTGCTAGTTTGTCTCCTCTGTCATTCCTATTTCCAAGTCCATGAGGGCCAACTACATCTCCCTCTCTTCCTTCACCAAGACTCGCATTCCAATCGCCCAAAACAGCTGTGTATGTTTGTCCTTTCTCAGATTTCATAAGATCTTCAATTTCATCGTAGATTGTGTCAACTTCATCGTCAGGGTGGTCTGATGTGGGCATGTAGACCACAATAATAACAATATCAATTGGTTTTCCTTTCAGCCGGACCAATAATAGTCTATCGCTGTGGTATATTACTTTTGTAACACTGTCTGCTGTATCCTTGTCGAGGAGGAGTGCTACTCCTCTACTGCTTTCTGAACCCCCGCTGCTAATTACGCGTACATCATCGCTCATGAAATCATCCTGGTCCTTCCATCGGACTTCACACAGACCTAGTATGTTCAGTTGGTACCTTTCCATTTCTCTCTTCACATTCTCTAACTTTCCTCGTTGTAGCATAGTTCTCACATTCCACATTCCGATGCGTTTGTAGGGGTTTCGCTGAATGACGACCTGGGAAGCCCTACTTCTCCTGTCACTCCCCCTGCCGGACGCAGCATCATCAACCTGGTTGGTGATCCTGTACACGTCGTTCCCGTTATATTCATTCCTGGTGTGACGCATGATAGCTATACTTCGCCTCAATCTTTTACCATACCCAAAATAAGTGTCCCTTTTACAATGTACTGTACATGTATAGGCCAAATGGGTTCTTTTAAATGGGGCAAAATGACACATGTCTTTGATTATGGCAATTTTAGTACATGGTTCAAAGTTTCAAGCAAAAGCCTAAAAGAATCATGACCTGCTCATTTTTATTTATTTATGTAACGCAATGTTTAGGTTGGAGACAGTGTCAGTGCATCGGGATCCTATAGGGGCTTCAGTTCGTCTCTCTCTGTTAATATGGATACCTTCCAAAGCAGCATGAAGAGCGGCGAGACCTTTGGCTCCATATATTCATCGTACGCCGTGGGAAGTGCGGCTCTGAATGGTAAGGCAACGTGAGATTTAAGTTGATTCATTTTTTACATTTTAACCAAATTTGAATTGTCTGTGTACATCCCCAAGCTGTGCTGAGGAAACATTCCATATATTTCTTCCATATTATTTTGATTCTGTTCATGCTTTGTCCCGGTAATATAATACAACAAAAAGAAGATCTTAGCACACTCGCAATCTCAATCCAATCAATTGCTGTCAGATTAAGATGTATTTTATTTTCTCACTACAGTCGACCAATCACATAGGATTGGCTTCATATGACTTCTAAAGAGCGCTCGCGACGACGGAACATAATTTGTTTTATGTTTTTTACCACCCAGAACCAATCAGTGCGACAATGATGACAATGAACGAAGTGTTTCAGGAGAAATACTGGACGAGGTTGGATGAGTACATTGCATCGGGGTATTGTAACAGCGATTGGACTCGCTCTTCGGTAGAATCGAACATCCTCACAGCTCTCCAGGGATACGCAGCTTGGAGAAATATCCAAGCAAGCACGAGTAAGAAGAATCATTTTGTAGTGACTAGTTGAAGTACCGGTTATCCCCAAAACAAATTACAACATGATTCGTTGCTAAACAAATTATTATTGTGTGATGTTCTCTTTTGTGGAAATAAGACTTGAATTGAATTGAGTTGAATAATCTTAAACCATATTCAGATTAATTTACAATTGTGAAAGCTTTTGATGCTGAAAGTCCGAATGTAATTGTTTTTGGGAGTGACAGTAGTGACAACGGTAGTGACAGTGCGGTCCCGCATACTTCAAGCTTGACCGATATTTTACTTGTCAATTATTATGCGTTAGCCTCGCTGGTGGTATCTTGCAAATCTTGGTAATTACCTAATATTGTTTTTGAACAGTTTTTGCTAGCAAATGTGGTTATCACCTTTCACATAGATATCCATTTGTAAGGGTTATCTAATTTGGGAAAGTACAATACAACTTGTTTATAAGGGTGAATAAGAAAATCATCGAAGCACCTTACATTGCTATCCCATTGAGGACAGTGTCTTAGATGACCCAGGCAGGAGTCTATACAGAATAGGTGACTTTAAACGGGGGTTTTCAACGGTTTAAGTAGTACACTCTGTCGTTTTGAGAGTTTTATGTCAAGGCAAGCCCAAAAATTTCATCGCATTACGTCACCAGCAATTCACTAGTTCCTTTTCAATTGGGGATCCATGGGGGTCTTTACAAGTCGGCGATGTTCAATATGTGGGGTGGGTACATGATTCAATGTTGCAGAATGAATTACTAATGTAAACAAATATAAACTAATTTTGTGTGGATAATCGAGTGTATTGATGTTGTTATTAGGACCATTGATCCTACATAATTAGCAAAAGAGATATCATTGATCAAACTTGACGGTCCACACTTTTTAGCCCATTATTAAATTCATATAAATAGTTTTACTTTTACTTTACTTTACTTTGATGACTAGGTAATCTTCTGCGGAAAAAATAATGGGATAGTTATGACGCATCAACTTCTCAATTCAATTCAATTGTATGGAGTGAACCACAACGGATTTTGGAGAAGAAAAAAAAGCATTCTAAAAATGTAACTGATTTGTAAGTCAAATTAATCTAAATTCTGTCGGTGTGATTGATCTATCGCGCATTAATTTGCGAGACGGCAATTTTTCCGACTGCTGTGAGGTAGAGATCTAGTACATGCAATGATGGGAGTTTGAGCACTTACCAAAGCTTGACAGTTTATAATGAATATGTTATTCTTCTGGGAATCCTGCACAGATCCATTCGTCATTATCCCGTTGACCTGGCCCGATGGACACTACGGTCTCCCCAAGCCCACGTCTGGCTGCCCCGGGCAGTTCACGTGGAGCGAAGGCAGCCGCTACCATGACACGGAGGACAAAAACAGCGAAAACCATTGGAGCAGCAACCTGCACCTTTCCGGCTCGTGGGAAAAGGACAACATGGAGCATAGGTTCTGCATGAAGACCACATCCGACGTGGATTCCAATACGTGGGTCTGGCAGCCTGGTAGCTACTGTATCTACAAGTATGGCTCTAACTGTCCCGCTGGTAAGGGTGCCTGTCAGTAGGGATCTAAACCCCTCAAAAAAAGTTCGGAAACTCAACTTTGATCGATTATATCACTCTTATTGTCAAATTGTATTTTTTTATTTTAGTGTCATTGCAATGCATGATGATTTCCCTTTAAAATGGTACATTATTTGTCATTTATTTCAAATCAGGGAATACGCAGTGCGTTTCAGAATGGAGGACGGTCAGAAGTCAAATGTCGCAAAATGGGCCGAAAGTATTCAATTGGGAAATATGACTCTTGTGTCGTATTTTTTAATGTTCAATTGTATCGAAGATTGTAGCGTGTTCAAATTATTTAAAATTATCAAATTTTGTATCATTTTAAAGCCCATGTGTCTATCTTTTCAATACAATTATGTCCGTAACAAATTTATTAACAGGTTAAGTATGGTATAGCTGAATATGGGGAGGGCCGAAAGTGAAATGTTGCAAAATGCATTTCATTTTGTGAAATTGAAGGCGTTGCATCGAAAAACGACTATTGGAGGAGATGTTTTGGGGTTTTACATTGCATAATCATCAGTAAATTTAACATCATGTGAAAGCGTGTTTATTTTTCCTTAAAATCATGTCTCACCTGTAATAATTATGCTATTGGGGTGTGTGCAGTAAAACCAGATATGGGGGTCTATTAATGCTATGAATTTAAGACCGTGGCTTATTGTTTCAAGATTCCGGTAAGATATTATTGTATTAATCATGACTCTATCATCATTTCGTGTTGTACTATCGGAAAGCTCGTCAATTTATCTTTAATATGATATCTCATTTGCAATGATTATGCTGAATGTGAGTGTGCAGTACAGGAAACTCACAAATTTGATGTATTGAAAATGTATCAAATTTCTCTAAACCTACGCAAACTGGCCAGAACTGGCATATTAGCGCCCTCTTTGACCGTGTAGGTATGCCCTTATTACCACATATCAAACGGTAGAAAGTCGACATTGCAACGTGTCATTTTGAGCCCCATACATTTAGAGGTACTACACACACCTCAATCACATAACCACTATGAATGGGGCATTATTTTATTGACAAATTAACACACTTCAACATGATGTTGAATTTCATAAAGATTATGTAAAGTAAAGTACTAAAATATCCCCACAAAAAAGTCGTTTTTTGATGCAACGCCTTCAATTTCACACAATCAAATGCATTTTGTTTACATTTTGCTGTCGATCTTCCCCAATATTCACCTTAATTGTACCTACCCGGCTTTCATAATCATTCCAAGTGAGGTGCCATTGGAAAGATAATTAAACAGGCTTTCGTCTGACACCATTGTTAACAGTATCACTTCATTGTCAAAATATTCATCGTCGAAGGAATTTGAACTTGAGAAAGACAGTGATATGGGTGTCAGACCTTCCAACTGAAGTTTTTTGGCGCATTTTGTGACATTTCACTTCTGACATTCCCCCATTCTCAAATATACTGCGCATACCTCGTGCTCGTGATTAGCACTGGGTTAGTTACAAAAAGCAAAGCAAATCACACTGGAAGAAATGTCCGATTACCGGAGCCCCGTTTCATACAACTTACTTTAAATTACAAATATCAGTGTCAAACGTGCTCAAAACCAAGCATAAGCCATGATTTCAGGCAATTTTAACGACGACAAGTTATATGGTCATTGATGGCACTAAGTTTTGCAGAACACGGTTTAGATTTGGTTATTTTTTCATTTAAATATCAGATTTTACCGACAGTAATATTCAATATGATGACGAAGATAGCAATAACGAAAACAGCTATTGGGGGACTCTACCGGCTGGGAACTATGACCGCAACACTAGGTACGATTTCTGCTGTAGGAGTGATGGCGTGGTGGACCATGCCATATACCTCCCTACTGACAGGAACTTCATGTTATTCCCACGCTTCGAATTTTGCCAACAGGTAAGTCGATGACAGATGTGGGGAAAGAGATAGATAGAGAGCGAGAGAGAGAGAGAGAGAGAGAGAGAGGAGAGGGGGAGAGAGAGAGGGGGAGGGGGGGGGGGGTTGAAAGGGTATAACTTAGATATCAAGAACACCAACAAAAGAACAACAATACACTGTTAAAACGCTTTGTAAACATTCACACGGACTTCGTGGCCTAGTGGTGAAGGCGTCGGCGTTCCAAGCCGGAGACCCGGGTTCGAGTCCTGGCAGAGACCAATTTTTCGACCCGTGCTTTTTTCATTTGGAGGATTTAAAGGGATCTAGTAACTTTGTTGACATGTGCAAAAAGTGATGAATGGTTGATGCAATCTATATTGTTGTTATCTCATATGTCCACAGGGTATTGTGTGAAAATTTCAAGTCAAATGGACATTGCATGGCCAAGTAATGAGCAAAAATGCAAAGTGATAGTCACTAACTCACTGCACTCACTTTGTACACGGTAATAAAAACTCCGGGGGAGTTTTTCTTATCTGAATACTTCGATCGTACATATCTTTGTAACGAAAGGGAAATTTGAATAACCGAAACCTGTCCCATGATTTTATTGGTAATACGAATACAAGAAGTTATGAGGGAACCGCTAGAATAACAATTTTATTTTGAGGATTTGGACAATGTTACTAAGTCCCTTTAAGGGAGTAACTTTGCTTATTAAGCTACGCCTACTATTATTCTTCCTTCTTAATCATTTATGATTATTCTTTGCAATTATTTAAATATTGGAAGAAACCAAAGCTGTATGTATTAGTTCACCTTTCGATTGTATATATGTATTAACTAATACTTGAATCACTCTATTGTGATCCAGCTGGAGTAAAGGCGGCTTGCATTGTTTGTAACTCCCTCCTAATGAATCAATTGAGTACAAAGGGCCGAGAGATTGGCGAGCCAATGACCTGAATTTTTCGACCCGTGCCTTTTTTTCATTTGGAGGATTTAAGGGAGGAACATTGCTTATTAAGCTACGCCTACTATTATTATTCCTTCTCAATCATTTATGATTATTCTTTGCAATTATATATATGTATGTAATATCAATATTCAGAATTCGTTGTACAAATACATATTCATTATTAATTCGCATAATTATGTCTTTATAAACAATCAAAACCTATAACATCTTAAATATGTTCTCTCGTAATCAATTATTGAATATGTAAACAGTTATATTCAGGGGCCGCGGTCCCGGGGGGAGCAGCCCCCCCCCCCCCCCACTTTTTTGGCATAAAACCCAAAATGACATAAGCATAAAATAACAATTATTATGTGACCCGGTTGTGGTCAGCCCCCCCCCCCCCCCCCCCCCCCCATCACTCTCAAAACCTTTCCGCGCCCCCTGACATTTACGGACGCTGAAACCGAGATAATGTTGATAACAACGTTATGTCACATTCTCTTGTTATAATGCTAATCATTTTTGTTCGTAGGTCGATGGCATGTCGGTTTCTATGGAGTATTTCTACTGGGACACTGAAGATAGCGACAATGAAGATAGTCAGTCGAGTGTGCATCCTTACGAAGGCTTGCAAGGCGGCCGCAATGTGAAATTGTACTTCTGCTACTACTATTAGACCATGACTTAAAGGTATGGCAAAGTATTGTGAAATTCTGAATATTGGCTGGCCAGTGATTCTGTTTAATTGTAATACATTTGAACACCCCTGTGGATATAATATAAACACTAAACAATTTGGCTCCTAAAACGCATGTTATTGAGAATTCGAGTATTGATGATAAAATTGGAGATATGACCATGGAAATCTCAGAATACACAATTCTGAAAAAACTTTACCAAATGCAAACAACATATAGTAAAGAAACACTGTTGTAAAGCCAAAGTGATGTCAATCTGGAGAGGGCGGTATACACAATACAGATTTTATCAATATTTCACTCAATTAAGCCCCGATTTCAACCACGATACTAGACCATTGGTTATAGTTGGATCGCAAACCATTCAAATATATACATTTAAAACAACCCAATGATCGCAAGCAAAAACTTTGTATTACCTTTAACATCAAGGTCGACGACCTAGCACCCACATCCACCAAAACAATTTCGAGTTAAATTTGAACTAATTAACAGCATATTTATTATTCTAGTACTGTCTTCCGTTTCTTTCTAATCAATTTCATAAAGTTTTTAAATTATATGTTATGTTGTAATATGATTAAACAAAACCCATTTTTACGGTTTTAACACATTTATATATACATTTTAAATGTCTTTAAACGATTTATTCCAACAAATAGACATGTTTTCTCTTTTTATCGGAATCAATATGTTTGTGCGTTAAACATGTATAACTGTTGATACGCAGTACTACAAGGAACTCCCGGGAATCGTACACAAATATGAAAAACATGACAACAAAACTTATCAATTTGTTTAGAAGTGTCTAGTTTTGTCTAATTCTTAATGTCGAGATGTAAGGGCAACTGTGTATTAATATCATTGATATCAGGCACTTGATTATAAAGGAAAAGTACAGCCTTCGGAAACTGTCAAGAAACCTTTAGATTTAACTTCCTATCTATACTCCGCAAAAACGGAAACTGGACACTTGTATAAGACGATACATTTCTTATTCATCAACGGTAAAATATGTGCTATTGTATATCAAATTAGAGATAACATGACCCTCTTGAATATTGACATGAAATCCAGATGAAATCAATCATGCACGGACTTGTCATGGTCAATTAACCTCACCAAGGTCTGTTTTCAAAAATGGAACATCCACTGAACCATATAAATGTTGATAAGCATAATCTAAAACGCTATTTATGACATGGCATAATTTTTCATTACAAATGTGACTTTTCTGTCTTCATCTCATTAAATTAAGACAAATTGTTAACGTTATCTGTTTTTTTTTCATCCCAAAGTAAATAAACGGGAAATTCCATGGCAAAGGTTTATCAGTCAAAACCGCAGTTTGTGCCCTTATTTCAGCATGAAAAAATTGTATAAATTCTTCTCAAGAATTCTACCGTAGTCTAAAGATCTTCAAAACCTGAAGTCACACTTGGTCAAACATTTGGGCAGTCTTTAACATGACATTTCTCTAGGTAAATATGGTTAAAATTGTAGGGGACACATGAATCGGACAAGCTTCATGCCTCTAATACAGTCCAGTATGATAATGCTCTCATTACCTGGACCTGTTCTTTTGACAAATTTGTATTTTCCAGAGTTTGTTCAGAACAATAAAGTTGAATAATGTCATAATCTACTTGCCCTGCTCATCTTGTGTTAAGTGAAACGATTGCTATCATTTTAGTCGAATAGTGTGGTCCTTCATTTTTTTTGCTATACAATGGATTATGATGTCATTCAAGACCGCGATAAATCATTCATGGGGTTAAACAATAGGTTTGTTCCCGCGTCTTTAGGTTGAAAGGTTTCAAAGGGTACGTACATATTAGCGAGGCAAACCTTTATTGTGCCATCTTATTTAGTAAAATATGGTGATGACATTTCTATTTCAATATGTTTAGTTCAATTAAACTTCACTTCGCATTATCATTTTAGGAATTTATTGACTCTTCCCAGAACTCAAATTCCGTTTTTTAACAGTTTTTTAATGTCGTATTTCAAAATAGCTGATGAAATAGTTGAAATACTATAATAGCATTTAAATACTTTAACGATATTTTTACCTTTGCTTTAAGATGTTATATTCTAATGCGATTGGTGTATAATCAGTGTTATATCTACTATATCCTGATGGTTATTGTATTCATCTTGGTTTCATTGCATTAACTATATTGAAGATGATGGCGCCTATCAAGGTGACTACAGGTCATACAATGCCAAATTAGTCAAAGTAATTGGATTTGAATAAACCTCTCCACTGAGGACTTAACCGTCAACCAGTGCTAGCATGGTGGAAGTGTCCCTGTCCGGAAAACAGGTTCAAATCTTAGCTGGTTTTTCTGACTAATTAACTTTTCAGATTGAATATTCAATCTTATATCACAAAAAGTAAAGAAAGGAATTTAAAAATAAGTACTTGGATAAAGACAATACTTTTCTGGTCCTGCTTAAATTGTCTGTTGAATAGTAACATCATGTAGGATGACCTTTATTACATGCTTCATCAAAATATCTCCCTCGGAATTATGTTTTTTGAAATGGAATAAACCGATGTAAAGTAAGATATTTTTGAAGGGTATGTTATCATTTTATCTTTGTCGATATTTCTAATGCTCTATGAGAAAAAATTAAACAAAATTGTGGATGGTATTGTTGTCGTTTTATTGTCTTTTTATTCATGTAAATATTAATTTTGATGGTCTGTCTAGGTGAAAAGTAATGGTGCTTTTGTGTGGATAGATCCCTTTTAAGCAGCGGCAAATTTAAACCAAACGGATCAGTTTTCTTGAAAAAAGTTTCGTTTTTATCTCGCGCGCCAAAACCACAGCCAAAATCGCCCTAAAAGAGCCATATTCCTCTAGACACGGCATATTGTCAAGGATCCCATCAGGCCCGAACTATTAAATTGTAAGGGACAAAAGTGCCCCATTTTAGGCGGGATCTATTTTGTCTCAAGGGGCACATTTTCAGCGTCAGAACCAGAATTGCTTGATTAAAATGTCTGAAGATCTCCCCGTCTGGAGCGATTAGTCGTTTTCCATGATTTAAAGTTCCGTAGTAGTAGAGCTGATATAGTCCTATTCGACTGTCAACCAAAATAAAACGAGTGCCCAATCAAGGATGAAATTTTACTAGGGTTTCTAAAGCCCAAATTGCACTTATCAACTACCATAACTGCACCGCAGGTTTTTAACGGGGGGAAAATGCCCTACGAGCGCCATAATTGACCCTTTGGATTGTTAAAGGTGTCCCGTCAGGGGGATGTTAATTTTTAAAGAGAAAAAACAACCTGCGAGAGCAGGAAGTGCTCTATTTTATTTCAAAATGTGTCTCGTCAAGGGAGGGGGGGGGGGGGGGGGTAGTCTCTACTTCCAAAGGAGCGACGGTACCTTTCTGGAGCCATACATTTCCCCTTTTCAAGAGGCAAATAGCCCCTTTGCCCCATTAAAAAGGTACACTGCACAAGACAAAATTTCACCTTTTTTTTTGTCTGAGAACCTTTGAGGAGAAAATTCCTCCCCCCCCCCCCCCCCCCCCAGTTTCGTCAACCTTAATCCAAACCCTCAACACACACACACACACTTTCAACACTTTGGCAGATCTCCCATACACATTGGGTGATTTCAAATTCGGTGTTGACTACTGGTGTTAATTGGTGTCGTGAGAACACCAACACCAGCCACAACGGCGTACTTCAAAATCAGGCTGGTGTTGGGGGTTGACCTCGTAAATTAGACGTACTTCGTGTAGTTGGTTTGGAATATTGTGTAAAATAATCGGCTGGAAGACTGAGTTCATCGGTTGGTGTTGGTGATTTACATGTAATTTTGCCACTCACCAACAACTTCTAGGGAGTGGGAGATTTGTGATTTCAAGTTACTATAATTCAACTATTTCTACCCCCAAAACAAACACCTGACATGTAAACAAGACCGAATAATCAATGATAGATCTCTTTTTATCGAAAACTGATATAGTCCGTGGGCCAGAGGGGTCTACCGGGGACCCCCCCTATGATCCTCCGACTTGGGTGTCATTTTGTCCATTGATATGTCTAATGTTAGAAACAAAATGTTAACAAGAAAAAAACTCATATACACTATGTTTTTTTACTACTTTTTTGGATGTATGTAAAAATAGCACTTTTTCATTTTTTGCTGCATTTCTTAGGGTTGGTGAAAATTGAGATTGCGTTAAGTGCTCTCATTTAATAATGGCCAAGTCTTTATCAACTAAATTTTGCTGATACATATTTTGATATATGCCTAAGAGACAGGAAAAGTTTCATGGTCAAAGTTGATTCGCTTCATATAATTATGACGTCATCAAATTTGCATATGAAAAATCATGGGAATATCCGTAAACAAAACGGTCAAAAAAACAATGTTCATTAGTATAGTTAATTTTTTTCACCATGAGAATGATGATAATGAGCTTAAACTTATTATGTGTATTTCTGAAAGTACATTCAAATCAGAAATGCTATTATTCTTTGAATATAATGTACAAAAATTACATTTTTTATTACGTAATCACCATGCGTCATATGCAATTGTAAGGCATATGATGGCCATTTTGTGTAGTGCACAAATCGGTACATATTGCTCCCTCTTTAATTTCTTTATTTTAGAACCAATCGCTCTCATATTTGGCACATATGTAGAACTAGTAGGGCTCGTCTGTTTGCAATAAGTATAATTTCAAAAGGTCATCATATGAGGGCGGTATTTACTAAAAATTTGATAAAAACATACAAAATCCTTTAAATTCCGATAACATTTTTTTCTTTTCTCTATCTGCCTGATTTGTATAGACAACTTGACATTTTGTTTGCATTATTATGCAACTTTACTTTTCCTAGAATGAAATTAAAGACTGTTATGTTGTATCTTATATCTTTTAGGGTATAGATAAGGCATAACTCCCTCTAGATTGTACCCTAAAAGTGGAATAGGGAATACAGTGCGCTACACACAATTAACTATTTCGATTATTTATTCACTCCTTACCTGAATCTAGTCCTGAATGAGTTTTTCAATAGCATGTTTATTACGATATAAAATTAAGGCAAAATGTGTGGGGACGTCTTGCCAGAAACTTTTTTTTCTAAATAGTTTGTATTATTATCTTTGGCATCACTTTTCTTTCAAAGAGAACAAATACGTCTCGTTGACAAGTTCATTATTTGATCCCTCCTCAATTATGAGTTTTTGTCTCAAACTGATGGTTCTGTGTTGACAAATGGATTTTGCTTGATCAGTATTCAAGTCCATACTTACGAGGACGATTATAATATATTTGTTTAATTTTTACGGGCTAATTAAGGCATGTATACTCATGTATATTTTCAATACAGGTATGTGTCGCTTCAAAGACCCCTGTTTTTACAGCCGATCCGGCGGCTCCTAAGGTTCCCATTTTCATTTTGAAAAAGCCAATCGCCGCTCCTATAAGTGTCATTTTCATCAAAACAATATACAAGGCCGCTTTTTTTCAGAGCTCTGCCTCGATAATAGTTGGCGATAGACAAGTGTTGGAGATAAGTCTACATTTTCTACGTGGTAGGATATCTCCCGTACAGTGAAGGCATTATCTGCTGCAGATTGATAAACTGTTTGCTTTCAAAGGAGATTATCGGTTGTTTGTGTTTATTACCCCCACCTTTAATAGCAGTTTGGAGCTTGTTTCATTCATCATTTCGTATCACCATACAACTTTCTGCCAATGTCCGGCAAATCTGAGCGCTACGTCGTAGGCCTCTGTCGGATCTTTGATTGTGCACATTCCATGTACCAGATCACAACTAAGCAGGTGGTCAATGATCTGAGGGGCTTGACCGCACTCGCATTCTGATGCACCTTCGATGTATCCCCAGTTCAACATGTTGCCTTGCATCTTCCCACGCCTGCCAAAGCCTATTCCGGCTACGCAAAGTCACCCAGGGGTGCATGGTTGAATCGTGTGGACAGTTTCTCTGATGGCACCATAGGTGTAGGCTACCGATATTTCCTAGAGCTCAGCCTCTCTTCCCAGTGTTTGAGCCTTCTTGAAGACACGCTGTAGTTCAGGGGTTCAACAGATCATGAAAGGAAGCTTTTCCGTGACTTAAAGCGCCGAGGATGCAGTGGGTAGACATGAAATGGGTGTCCTTCACCTCTGTTTGTCTCAGTCGTTCCTTCTGGCTAGCAGCGGCCCTCCTTATTTATTACAGCTGGGATGCGATGCCAGAGATTAGGTATACGTTATCAATTCTCGTTCGTCTCATAACGGCAGCTTTTGTTCTTGTTGGCATGTGCTGAGCTTTCCCACACCCGTGCATACATATTCTGCAACATAGTAACATAGAGCCAGAGCTGATTGTTGTTTGGTTTGCATTTGGATGTGCTCAGTTTGTCAAGAAAGGCATTCGTGGAGCTGACCTTCCTTTGAGCTGGGTGATACAGGCCTTGTACTCTTTAAAGATCTATCTAAGGTCACCCCTATGTAGACAGGACTATCACAGTGTCCCCGTCTAGTTCCATTCCAAGTGATCTTCAGTTTCTGGTTTGCATGCATGTTCTTCAAATGAAAGGCGCATATTTGAGATTTAGTTTAACTGAATTAGCCTTCAGATGGTTCTCTTTGTAGTACAAGGATAGGTTGGTAAATCCCTCACACAATGTGGATTCTGCCTTAGGGAAGTCATCACTGTGGGTGGTGATACACAGGTCGTCTAATAGATGAAACCCTGGTCTCAGAGTAGATATAGGTTGATCGTTAAAGGGGAATTCCACCCCAGAAATGTGATGTTTGCTATAATATGAAGTGAATATGAAGAATCATGATCGAAAATCTGAGCCAAAACGGTAGAGCAATAAAAAAGTTATGACAGGATGAACTTTGCTCCGATTTTTAGTATCGTTCGCAATTGCTATCGATCGTGACGTCACTTGCGAGCTGCAGCCATTATGACTTCTACATGGAAATTTTGAAAAATTTAAATTTTCTTAATAACAAAGCAAATTTATGAGCTTACAAATTCCAAAGAGGTTGGCCCATCGATATTCTTCTATGAATTCGTGAAAACAAGCAGAGAAAATTAATTTTTAGCAACGAAAATGAGAAATAAGTGTATTTTCATGTACTAAAGCCATGGCGAGTTGCTCGTCAATGATGTTACATATGGCGGCAATTTTGAAACGATCGCTCATTACTACATGATGTTCAAATAGGTATAACTCCCGTGTTTCTTGTCCGATTTTGATCAAATTTTCACCAATTATGCCTCTTATTCTGCTTATTCAAATAACGAATGGTTTTATCAAGCCCGGAATACCCCTTTAACATAGATGTTGACATGGGCGGCGCGTAGATACTTCCGTATCACCCCCCCCCCCCCCCCCCCGATGAATAGGTATCAATGAAATATCTACGCCCATGGATGTTGAACAGAGTTTGGCCAGAATGCTTCCTGCGCCAACCACACTTCTTTCCAGACAGCTCGACGAAGAAGCGTCTGTTTTCAATCAAGGTCTTTACCATGTTGGTCAAGTGCATTTTGTTCACATTCAGTAGTTTGTGTAGAGTCTGTGCACAGTAGCATAAGCTGATGAGAGGTCTACAAACACAACTCCAGTTAAGACATTTACTGGAAAACATCTTCTATATGTTGGGTAAGGTTAAGCAGTTGTCTTGTGCAATACTTCCTAGGCTGGAATCATGCCTGCTCCTTCATCAGAGATGGTTATACAACTGTACATGGTGGGTACCTGGGTGGGTCAGAATTAGTCGCTCGAACAGCTTAAAGGTGTGGAAAAGAAGTGAGACTGGTATGTAACACTTTGTTGCTGATGGGTCTTTTTTTGGAGCTTGCATGGCATGTTCTGATGGATGTTGTTCCACGACAGGGAAAGTGTCCTCCCAACAGTTGTCCACATATGTAAATTGTTTAGGATTGTAGTGAGTGTGATCTTAATGTCAGAGATTACTTTTTTTGTGTGTGTGTGTTCTTGACAACAATTCACAGGTTTTCAGCATAAATTAAAAATGCTTCAGCAGTTTGGTTAAGTGAAATCAATTGTAATCTCATTTACATGGTTAGGACGAGCCAGTGGCTTACAGTTCCATATGCATAGACAGCATTAGGTTTTAAGCCATCTTCTATGGACTGTGGCAAATTAATTATTTAGCTCGTGATTTAGCATTGGTCAGGAGCCAGCCTGCCCAAGCTCGGGGTGCTCTTTTGTGATTGCATGGTGCTGGTTTAGGATCAAGCGCTTCAAAAGCTTACAAAATATGGCACAGAAGGCAGATGCTTAATTATTTTATCATTATTTATGATAATTTCCTGGCATTAAGATAGTGATACTTTGGCATTATATCTGATCACTACAGTAAATGGTGTAATGCTTAATATGATAACATTTGAGGTATACACTATTTGTCACCCGTATTTGCTTATACCATTTATTTAAAGTAAAGAAAAACAAACAGCATGAAATATAGAATCTAACTGACATCAGCTATTGCCACAACCATGCTTTCACAGTCCTTCATGCTAACAGATCATTTGTGAGGTGTCAGTGATTAACTGAATGTATTTAGTACCCCGTGTACATGTATTATGAATATTGAGACATATAGTACGTTTATTTTAGTAAAAAAGAGCGCAAATGTTGCAAAAGGAGTTAACAGTTCTACACACACAGACATTCCCCTGCAAATTTCAGACAACTTTTCATGATCAAAAACATTTTTCAATGTGGTCGTTAACTTTAATTTGCATTCAATTCATTCGCCACTTTCTGTCATCATGGTAATCATTTAAAGGCATGAATGTGTACTCACCTAGTTGTCACATGAAGTTTCTGTCACATTTGGAGAGTAGGTATCAAATAATGAACTGTAAACAAGAGGTGTTCATTTGTTCTCTTTTCTGAAACAAACAAATGTGATGCCAAACAGAAGTACCCTTCCTTGCCATAAGTATTGCAACATGGTGAAATTCGTTACATTTTTGGTAAATTACTTATCTATGTTGTAGCGGTGTTTTGTACTAAATAATTGAATAATTACCGACATTTCGGTATAAATGGAAGGTGCACATTATTCACTTTCTCATTCAAGGCCCTCATGAACAAACCATGGTCAAGACATCCGGGTAATCTAACGTGCAACTCCGGCAAATCGTCGCCCTGATGGAGGAGGGGGTTTCGGTGGCTCATATTGCTGAACACTTTCAGGTATGCCGTCAAACGGTGTACAGAGTGTGTAAACGCCATAGGGAAAGGGACAATTTTGACTAGCAACAATCCTCATGCCCGCATTTCCAGGAGGAAGATTATCATATCTCGTGTCAATCGCCAGAGGCGCATCAGGTGGTCCTCCAGAGTGAGGGATTGGACGGTGTAGGACAATTGGAGTCACGTCCGGTCTTTTCCGACGAGAGTAGATTTTGCCTTTCTACCAACGACGGAAGAGTAAGAGTCTGGCGTGAATCCGACACCTTATACGACCCAAGCAACATGATCTACACTAAAGGAATGCAGTTTCAGTCATGGTTTGGGGGTGTCTGCATCTATGGAGTCGGCGATCTTGTTGTCGTGTACGGGAACATGGATAACGCAAAAATATCGGGAGATTCTGGACTCTCACGTGTTTCCATCAATTGGTTACATCTTTGGCGACGCGCAACACCAATCATTTTCCAGGATGACAACACACCGGCCCACAGGTCTGTCCAGATGGACCAATGGTATGACGAAAAAAGCATTAACAGGGTGCAGTGGCCAGAACAATGACCAGATGCTAACCCGATAGAGAATCTGTGAGATGCCATCAAGAGAGCCCTCACCAAGGACTAAGAAACCACCAGGGAGGGTTTGGTCGGCTCTATCTTCAGGGTCTGGGACAGCATCACCCAAAAAAAGACTGCATGGTCTATACGGGACTCTACCAAGGAGGATGCGCGCCATTTTCAGAATGCGCGGGTACCAAACAAAATACTAGAACTTCATAAAATTTACATGATAAATGATTCTTGACATGTTACTGAATCGTGCCTGATAATAAAAACTTAAATCATTTACTACAACTTAATTAAGACAGCACGTATTATCATGTCATACGTTGCCTCCTGTGTAATGAATGTGTCTATGTTGCAATACTTTTGGCACGGGAGGGTATAATTCAAATATTGAAAAACAAGTTTCTGACCAGAATTTTCCCAAAACATTTTGTCTTACATGCTATCGAAAATCTCACTCAGGACTAGATACATAGGGTTACTACTAAGTGAATAATCTGAAATTGTTTGTATGTAGCGCAATGTAATCCCCATTCCACTTTTAAGGTACAATTCAGTCTGAGTTATAAATAATTTAGACACTAAAATATACAAGATACAACACAGCAGTCTTAAATTTCAATATAGGGAAAGTAGATTGCATAATAATGCAAACAAAATGTCAAGATGTCTATACAAATCAAACAGATAGAGAAAAAATTACATTTTTATCAGAATATATAGGATTTTGTATGTTTTTATCAAATTTTAGTAAATAGCGCCCTCATATGATGAACTTTTGAAATTCTACTTATTGCAAACAGAATAGCCCTACTAGTTCTACATATGTGCCAAATATGAGAGCGATTGGTTCTAAAATAAAGAAATTAAAGAGGGAGCAATATGTACCGATTTGTGCACTACACAAAATGGCCATCATTATGCCTTACACTTGCATATGACACATGGTGATTACGTAATAAAAAATGTCATTTTTGTACATTATATTCAAAGGATAATAGCATTTCTGATTTGAATATACTTTCAGAAATACACATAATAAGTTTAAGCTCATTATCATCATTCTCATGGTGAAAAAAATTAACTATACCAATGAACATTGTTTTTTTGACCGTTTTGTTTACGGAAATTCCCATGATTTTTCATATGCAAATTTGATGACGTCATAATTATATGAAGCCAATCAACTTTGACCATGAAACTTTTTCTGTGTCTTAGGCATATATAAACATATGTATCAGCAAAATTTAGTTGATAAAGACCTAGTCATTATCAAATGAGAGCACTTGACGCAATCTCAATTTTCACCAACCCTAAGAAATGCAGCAAAAAATGAAAAAGTGCTATTTTTACATACATCCAAAAAAGTAGTAAAAAACCATAGTGTATATGAGTTTTTTCTTGTTAACATTTTGTTTCTAACATTAGACATATCAATGGACAAAATGACACCCAAGTCGGAGGATCATAGGGGGGGTCCCCGGTAGACCCCTCTGGCCCACGGACTAATATTTCCGAATGTTTTGTACACAAATCACGAAATTAAGCGATTTTCGGGCTGTTATGCGTAGACATAAGGTCACGCGACTTTGTAACGGTAGGTCCGATTTACGAACATTTTGTTTTAAAAGATAATGTGGGGGGAGGGGGGGGGGGGGGGGGGGGGGGTGGCATGATGGCCCCCGGCCTTAATAGGTTAAGGCAATTCCTTAGTGTTTTTGTATGTTTGTGTTTGATGTTTTATTATCCACATAAAATGTACATCAATATAACAATCAAATGTGAATGTGTAACATAGATATTAAAATGATAAATGGGACTAGAAAATAGCATTAAATGCTAATCGTGTCCGGTACCATTAACACACATAAGTAGCACAACAATGATATTAATTAATACATATGACTAACTGTTGACTACATACTTAAGCTACAAGCTATTCTACATCTAGGCTAAAATATGTTCTGTGATTAATTACAAAGCTTTGGTAATTTACACTAAACAAAAAGATAATTATATCATTATATCAGATAATATTTACAAAAAGGAAAGAACCTCGATTAAAAGTTCAAAACAACTATTCTATTAACATTTGTGATATTAGAGTTCTACGAAAGCAAGACACTGATGCTTTCTCCCGTACAGATATAGGGGTAAATCATTCCCACAGCATGTGCCTCTGAATTAGACTGAAAATTTACCCTGCGTAGTCCTTACCTTAGGCACACGCAACTTGTTACTTTCCCTTTGTCTTGTCTCATATTGGTGCACTATAAAACAGCAATACTGAATTAGCGACTGTGGCAATATATCATTCAATAATTGATACATAAAAACACAAATACATGAAGGTAGTTAATGGAGTTGATACACATTCAATATCGGTTTCGAATGAGTCCTAATTGGACTAAATGTTGACTCTTAGTGCCATCTTTGGCTTAATAATAAACACTTCATGTTTATTTCATAATTGCTTCCCCAAACTTCAATTCCATATGTCATATGTGATTGGATTAACGTTTTATGCAATAACAATAAAAACATGCCTTGTCACATAGTGTCTTAATCTAAACCGAACACAAAAAGTAACTTCCCCCTAAACGATTGCTCATAATTTCATAAACAAGAATTGTTTCAAGATTTCGTCTTGCCAAAATATCTCTTTGATAGTTGGGAAAACAATGTGTAAAAATAAGAGGTAATATAATCCATGGTTGAGTGAGCATTCATTAAAGAGAAAATTGTCATATTTCAAAATTCGCAAAAGTATTATCATCATAACAGTTTATTGAGTATTGTAAAATTTAAAATTTCACTGTTTTACAATTGCAATTAATGCATTTTACCACATGTGCCATCAACATATCAATATGAATGGAATTTCCAGCAGCATTGTTTCATAAACCATAATCAATGTATTCAGACACATGTGCTGTTTCACAACAATGTACAGGCACGCGCAATACCTTGTGACTTTTTAATTGGGGCATTTTGTCTTTAATCTGTGCTCATTTAGCCATAAAGTGACGAATATCTCTCTTTTTTTACACAGAATGTACACAACCACTGTGCCAATAGTGTGGTAAGATGACATCCTAAAACAATTATCGGTTATGAAATTATGAACAGTTGTTTAGGGGTGTAGTTACTTTTTGTCTTCGGTTTATATAAAACACCAACCTTTATTACCAACCAAAATTTAACAAAGCGAAACAAGAAGATAAGTTAACATAAGAGAAGGCAACAAACGAAATAATTTGTTCATATACTCAACTCCATGTTGATTTTATTGTGTGACATCTATCCTTCTGATAAGACGTAGTATAGAGATCACGTTTAAATGCAATACATTTTGTACATAGTGTAATGATTGAGTTAAAACAAAACACATTAGCTGATAAATAAGATATAGAAAATTCAATTTTCAACTTCATGATAAAACTTTTTTACAATCTTTGATTATTAGTACCATGTTCGGTAGTCCCTAAGTGGAACCACCAAAAGCAAATAATGGTTAGTAAAAATCAGTGATGAACTGTCCTGTAATAATACAGAGCCGACTAACTAGCACATACAGTCTGGCGCAGACAGAGGCGACTCGACCCGATCCGTCTGATTTAAAGGTGGACCTGTGAAGTGTCATATATTGAAGATATGACATTTGAGAATTAAATCCTGCACCAAAATCATTGTAAGATATGTCCGAATGATGTGTGAAAGTTTCCTTTTAAAAAAAATGCTTTCCTGGTTTGAAAAAACGAGAATATGCGTCAGCTTTTAACAAATTACTGTATGAGGCTTATGAGGTTTATGACCGTTCATTTACGCTCTTGAGCTGAATGATATATATCGTCATACTACAGGGGCATTTAAAAAAATCTAACCATATTTTATTCTTCTCTTACCATAATATAGACAACACGGTAGAAGAGAAACGAGGAAGCTCCAAGTAATTTTCGTGGAGTTAGACACTTTACCATTACAGGCATCCCTTTAAGCCATCTGCAGCCAGACACGACTCGACCCGATTCGACTGATTTTCATTCAGATCGACTCAGTCTTCATTGGGGGGGATTGGATGTGCGTAATTTACAAACAACAAAAATGGGACAGAGACCACTCATAATTACATGAGACATTTACAAGAAATATATTCCGGGCTTGACATGTGTACACTACGAACAGACTGCCTATGGAATACCTTTATAATCGATAAGCGTTCTGGAATGCTTTGCAATTTCCCCAGAAGTAGGGAGATAATTATAAACAATCTAAACCTATTGACCAGATTGTACCTAAGCCTATTTGTACTGTTTTTCGTATTGGCACTGAAAATGTCGATGGACATTCATTGCACACATTTGGTCTTCTCACATTGAAGATTTTGTAAAACCTCTGTTGATTAAACAATTCGCCTGAAATCCATTAAAATTTAATTCAGGTAATGTTAATAGCATATTTAAGCATCATTTTCAGCCAATTTTTATGCTCTGAAAATTATAACGTTTGTGTAAGACATATAATGCACAAAACGTAAGATTGGCACAAAGTGGATTTCGCTTTACCTATATAACTATATCTCACGACTGCCAAACTCAATTAAGCTATAAAAAAAAACATCAAGAAATCAGGGCCCATATTCATGAAAGCCTACTAGCTAAGTACCTTGCTATAGGTCCATTTTCGACGACGTGGCCCAGAAGTAAAGATAACTTATTTTAGTTGCTAACTAGGGTTAACTTAGTGGGTACCTAAGACTTACCTAGTTGACCCTAGCTAGGGACCAGGAAAATGTTTGTTACTCAATAAACTACGCATCAAAAATACACTTTGCAAATAACTAAGGTAGCAGGGTTTCATGAATATGGGGCCTGATTATATCATACTAAATATGTATATACTTTTTTTTTTTATTTACCTTCATACCTTAAACAAATAATTTCTGACTGCACCATTCTTTCTGGGACATAATGTATACTATTTATGGAATGATATGTGCACACTGGTAATTGTTGAATTGTTGAATTGTTGAATTGTTGAATGCAATATAAGACACTAAGCAGGATGAACAGTCCCTGGAATGTTGAGCAAAATCTGTCAAGAAATGAGAAAACTATGCCTCTTTGAAAAGAGCCATTTATTTCTACGAGTGACGCAAATTGGCAACGCACTCTGAAAAAAGTTGTGGACTACAGTCTCCCCATACATTTTGTACACAAAATTTCAATTTTGTTAAATTTTCTAAAAATGTTTACCCTTCGTTTAAGTTCAACATATATTTTGTAGAATGCATTTATACATAACATATCATGAGTTGGAAATGGAAAAGCGTGACTATGATGAAAACTGCACACATGGGAACATGTGTGTACAAAACATATGGGGAAGTAGTCCACACACTTATCCGACTGCGTTGCCAATTTGAGTTCCCTATAGGAAAAAATGGACATCTTCAAAGAGCCATATTATTCTTGTTTCTTGCCTGATTATGCTCTAACTTCCAAACATTATTCCTCCTAATCTCTCCAAGTCTATTAAAGCAACATTTTGCTTGGGTTTCATTGTCATTTATAAAGGAATGTTATATGGTACGTGCAGCTAAGAAAATTAGCATTAGCCATCAAACGATGTATTCCGACGCTGAACTCGATCCAGAGCGCCTCTTTGCTATCTTCGCGACACCCCTGTGCAGCCTCTCCATGAACGCTCTTGGCTGTAGTACGAGGGACAGGTCCGATTTAGCTTGCTCAACTTTATTTTTCCCCTTCGAAAAAGACAAACGGAAGTGAAATATTAATAATTTTTTGTCAATGATTGATTGATTTGATTTGAGTTTATTGTCCACATTAATGGAAATATTCTATAATAATACTAATATTCATGATGATTTATATCCTTGTAATCCGCTATTTAATGTGGTACATGTGGACAAATCTGGACAAATCTGGAGATTGGAGATATGGGACACTTTTACGTACGGTACCTGAAACGTATATGAACGCAGTGAGAATTAAACGAATGGATTAATGAATAAATGAATGCATGCATGCATGCATGAATGAATGAATGAATGAATGAATGAATGAATGAATGAATGAATGAATGAATGAATGAATGAATGAATGAATGAGAGAATAAAGGAATGCATGAATGACTGATTTAATGAATTAATACACGAATGAATGAACACAATAATGAATGAATGACTTAATGAATGAATGAATGAATGGCTGGCTGGCTGACTGACTGACTGACTGACTGACTGACTGACTGACTGACTGACTGAATGAATGAATTGATTAATTAATGGGTTTAATGCTCACCTCTTCTTTGGAGGTAGTTAGATTGATGGGTTGATGGTCGATTTCTGTAATGACCCACGACTTTGAATTCTTCGAACCCCTGTTGTCGTGATCGATGGCCGATGCTAGTGGTGAATCTTCGTACACCCTCGTTACCTGTTGGTGTTAGAATGTGCAATTTCAAATTAAAAACAAGTATGATGTTAAACAAGTTTACTTACGAAGGATTTGAATTGACAAAAATACTACTAGCCTTCATCAATAAATTAGAAACGTGCATTCCACGACCATAAAAAGTACTTGATTAATATTTCAGCCGTTTCTGAACCGATTTGATCAAATAAAGCTTATTCTGTCATCAAAATTGTATGCTCTTTCAAATTTTCTATGGGAACATTTTGGGTCCTGTTTTTACTATAATGTCGACTACAACATATTAGTACAGTATAGTAGGGAACAGACCTAATATTGCTTACCTCGTTTCTCTTGACTTCAAATCCCCAGGGGTCTCGCACATCTTTGGTCATATGAATAACACGTGCGTTTGGAAGTCGCTTGATTAATAGTCTCACCTAAGTATTACACAAAATAATATTATTATTAATCATTACTCTGGCAAACATTCACATTTTAAACATGGGACAGTGCACGAGGGTTCATGCATTGACCTCTGAAGACTCTGTTTACATGACAGAGATGAACGATATACATCTGGTTTGACCCAACGTTTTTAAAAAATAATATTCTAAGTAAGAAAATGGTACTACTGACAGCTCTAAAAGAAAATCATTAAGTTTCATATTTTGAAATTTTAAGAGATTTGTTATGATTTGTAAAAAATTTAAATTGCTGAAGATAATTGAAGCACTTTAGGTTTGTCCGAGCCAATATGATGAATTAATTATTGAACGTTTACTATTTCTAGAGAACTTATTTAACTAAAATTGCAACTGCTTTTATAACCAATCTCCATAAAATCTATGTAAACATTGCTGATAAAAGTTTAAACAATACGGCAAGGATTTCGAGGGAAACACGATGATATTTGGGTAATAATCCAGAAACTGAACTTAATATACCAGCTTGGTAAACAATACTGATACAAGTTTAACGAATACCACAAGGGTTTAAAGGGGAACACACTTCTTTCTCGGCGTTTGATTTGATGAGGACCTCGGTGCTCTTGATGCTTGAGGCCGTGTTGGAGTTGACCTGAAGGAGCCGGTCTCCGATGTGAAGATGCTTCTGAAATCTCCTGCTCATAGACTTCTTCCACGATGCTATCCTGCAAAGAAGAAGCGCCATGACGAAAACCCAGTCAGTATATATAGTGTTATCACATATCACTGGACAGCTCAAGCAGACGTTTGACAAAATTGTGAAATCAATTATCCGATTGTGAAAGTTCTCTTAATTGCTGCATGCACATAACCTTTCGCCTGATAAAACAACATACATTGCCAGACAAGGAACGAATTAGCCGAGCAAGAAACGGGCGAACGGGCACGAACGGATTAAAATGGCACCCCCCCCCCCCCCCCCCCCCCCAGCTACGGGCCTAATTTTATAGAGCGCCATGTATAGGTATCTTATTCCTACACGACTACGTACATATTCATACTACAATAACTACTACTACTTGATCAGATAATTTCAGCTACTTTTTATATTTGATGTTCTTATACCTACCAGATTTCCTTATCGATCTCCGTGAAGAGAAGGCCGGTGAGTACATCTTCCTTATTGAGCTGCACTTCGATTATGTCTTGAGACATTTCTCTTTGTAGCTCACTACATTAGACAGTTAGAATGAGAGAAAGAAGATCACATGTTTACAATGACTACAATGACTAACCCTACATTGATTTAGCGGTAATACGCATGTTTAAATGAGACGGATACCGTATATGACAATTGATTACATAATTTATTTTTACATACATGGTGTTGAGAAAGATAACGGAAGTTCATGGCAATTAGCTGTTGCTAAAGAAAAATGTCGCAACATCATGATGCATCTACGATCGTGACACATAGAACACGCCCAACACTATCATTGCAGTATAACATGCATTAATCAACAGTATACTTTCAGGGGACTGTTCTGAAAAAAAAAGAAAAGTAAAACATTTCTGTACACGTATCTCCTGTATTAATAATTTGAGTAGCGAACTATTCTGATAACTTGGGAGCTCCTCTTCCAAGCTATGAAACAATTGGGAATTGATATCATAAGGTAAATAGTATTATTGTAAATAAGGAACAATGCTTACTCGGTGTACCATCTGGTGTCATTCTCCGATCCTCCATGTCCAGTAATCTGAGATTGAGAGGAACTCCCTGGACTGGGGGGTAACGAAGGCGCACCCGAATGTTGGCTGTGATCGGGACTTTCAATGACGATGTTTCCTGGACTAGGAGGTATCAATGGCGCACACGAATGTTGCTTGTAATTGGGAAGTTCAGGGGAGATGTTTCCTAGACCAGGGGAATGCAATGACGTACCCGACAATTGTCTTTGGCCGAAGCTTCCAACGGAGGTACTTTTCGGACTAGGGGGTAGCAATGACGCACCCGAATGTTGCCTGTGACCGGGACGTCCAGCAGAGGAACTACCTGGACTAGGAGGTATCAAACGCGCACCCGGATGTTGCCTGTGATCGGGACTTTCAGGGAAGATGCTCCCTAGACCAGGAGAATGCAGTGACGCACCCGGAGATTGTCTTTGGCTGATACCTCCACCAGACGAACTCCCTGGACTATGGGTTCGAGATGGTGCACCCGAATACCGTCTTTGGTCGAGACTTTCAATAGTGCTCGGAGGTAACAGTGGCGGTTCTGGTTGGTCAATATTCTCTTCTTTGTCGATCGTTTCGTAGACATGCTGCTGTAGACGGCTGACTTGAAGGTTATGCATTACGGTTTGGTCGAGGGGTTTCTCCAACAAAATTGGAAGATAGTTAGGCTTCTTCGCATCGCGCAAATATGAATGTTTGATGATGACCTGGTGGTGACCTCTGAGAGATATGGGATCGGAGTGGCGTTCACAGGTCGGCAGTAATGATGCCACTTGTCGTCCATCGCGTACACCGATGGTTGATGCTACAGAAATGTCTCTGAAGTTCTGTTGGGAAAAGAAAAGAAAAGAAAAGAAAGATCACTAACGTTTAACCCTCTGAGTGCCATGGTCGACTTGAGTTACTATACTAATTGAGTTAGATCTGTTAATTTGTACCTTAACGTGCTAAAAGCACACAACAGAAAAGTGTTGAATGAATTGTATAGGCAATTGTTCTTCTAGTGATTGGAGTCGAATGTGGAATTTAGCTGTTCGTGTAATCTTGGCACTTTGTCAAATATGTTATATGGCACTCGAGGGTTAATTGATATAATCAGCGGCAACACATTTAAGTTATTATCATAGTAACACAATAGACATGTATATGACAGACTGAAACAACTAATTGATATCTAACTTTGTTCCTCATCCCCGCCATACTTGTTCTTCTAACCTTTAGCGACTTGCTAGGTAATTATGATGAGTCATACCTTTCCAACCCGTGACAAGTCTTCCTGGGATTTACTCCAGGTGCGTTCGAGACGCGGATGGTGTGGATCATTGAAAGCATGTGCCCTTGAGACTCCTCTTGATCTTCCCTGAAGAAGATCTTCGGAGCTTTCCTGGATAGGATCTTCGGGTGCAGACATCTCAACCATGACTATGTCGTAAGTCGCTTTACCTTCACAGAACAAAAAGAACAGCGGTGTATATTATTTGCTTTTACAAAACCACCCTTTACTCCTTGATGCTAATGAACATGATCCTTACATCATGCACATGTCCTGCTTTTGACGGTTTCAAATTTGCGAACACGTACAATTGATTACGCTCGTTTTATATCCTTTACTCCTCTAGCACGACTAGTGCTAGCACTGGAAGTTCCAAACTCTAAAATTGATATTATATTTGATTAAAAAGCCATTGCCATAAAAGCTAAATTATTGTACCACTTTTTTACATTGCAGTATAAATTATCTTGTATCGTTGACAATTATTCAACATGGATTACTACAGAATCTTCAATTTCCCAAGTGTAATGCCATAATCATGATAACGAGCTCTCTGGACAGAAATTCGTGTTGGTTCTTAATTCAACAAGATACTGCCACCACTAAGTGATCTATTGACTTTGTCAAATTCAACCAATATCACTGGAATCGTTCACATTTTTCTTGTACCGTGTTGGTTGCAACATGGTATAGCAGTAGAACTAAGTGGGGTTGATTTGGCAAATGTCTCTCTAATCATGAAACTTAATAATTTGATAAAAAGCCCCTTTCTAATGCAGTCAAAATCAACGGGCAGTAAGTGATAGAGTCTGACATGCATGTTCACTCTTCTCATGAGGCATGCTAGGTAAGTAGTTTTCTCTTTCTATGAAACGTTTACACATGGTTCTATGATCGATTTCTCAAATACCAATTTCGGGCGGATGAAGTTAATGGATCACCTTAACTATAGTAAGGAAATGTATACACTTACTGCCGTTACGTCTGAGAACACTTTGCTGGTGTTTGAATTTCTTCCGCACATCCTCGTTCGGAACCTGGTACCCATCTTCTGAGATTTTGCGATCTTGGCTGTCGGGATCAGAGTTTTCGAAGACGTTGATGACATCGGGAAAGCTGAAATCCGGAGGTGGTGGCCAATCTTCCTCATCGTCGGGTACATCAGGAATCTGAACAAGGAGTGACTGGTCCTCCAAAGGGGGTAGTGGCGGCAGAATGTGTCCTTCATGTTCGCCTCTGTATCCGGGGCCACCTTCATCGAACACACTTTTGGGGCGCTGGTAATGCTGCTGCTGCTTCTGTCGTTTGAAAATGGTGAATGTGTTTCTCAATATAAGCGTATGTTTACCTAACGTAGATTATGATCAATGCAACGGTTGTGGCAGTTCAATATGGCTACTTTAAATGTAAGGTTCAACAAGAACAAGCAAAATCAAACAATTAATTGTAGTATTTTTGCAAAATAATGTACGGGGTACGAAATGTTGGAAGCAGGTACACATACAAGTTCACCCGGTTCAATTAAACTTTTGCAACTGTTGTGAGTGTCCAATCACTGTTACTAAAATGGCAACAACTGCAATGGTCCATGCTGATTGGTTGTTTCCCTACTAGTTAATAATTGGACATTACAACAATTGAAAAGGTTTTATCAAACGAGGCCCTGGAATGATAGATTATTTGTACATAAGCAAAACTCACTGCCAAGGATGCCTTAAAGTGTGGATTAGTTTCTGCAGCAGGGGGCCCGATTTTCGCAGATTTTGGTTTCGGTGCTGGCGGTGGTGGTTTTCGTTTTGGTGGTGGTGGCGCTGGTCTTAGTTTTGGTCTAGTTGAACCGATTCCCTGTCCGGCATTTGAGGGAGTCTGTGATGGCGATGACTTGGGGTTCGTGATGCCAACATCTGCAGGTTGATTTCTTGATGATGGTAATGGGCTGGGGTTGGTGCTGCCTAAAGCTGCGGGAGGGTTCCTTGATGGCGATGACTTGGTGGTGGTACTGCCGACAGCTGCGGGAGGATGCCGTGATGAGGATGGACTTTGGTTTGTGCTGCTAGCAGGTGCAGGGGGATTCCTTGATGATGATGGACTGGGTCCGCTATTGCCTTCAGCAGGCTGCTTTAAACTATCGGCAACGAAGTGAAACGCCTTGTACCACCTTTTTAAATGACTGTGCAGATAATAGGACATTCACAAGTTTATTTGCATGATGTTTCACGTTTATTATAAATAAGTTCAGATGGCCACAACATAACTCCCTTCTGGGCCTTTGTAATATAGTAATCCATTGGCTTAAAATGTTTACATAAAGTATTTAGCATGGTAATGATTGACCACTTACGTTCGTCGAAATGGTCATTTGGCATAATAATAATAATTAAAATATAAAGTTTATAGTATGTATAGACGTCAAGTACTTATGAACCCTACTAATAGGCGCATTGTTACCCTTGGTCAACAAGTACAGAAATCTGCACAATTATCTTGTGCACCATCTCAACTCCTAGGGGAGCATACTAGCCACAGCTGCTCTACTACACATGTACAGTGTCATACAGGCTAATTCATCAACATAGACGTGATTGAGTTGAACATAGCTCTATGTTTGGCATCCACAAATGTACCAAAGGTTTCGAAACCCTGATCAGGCTGGTCTTCCCTCAGCTAGCACAGTTCCATGTCCGCAGATTTTAACTACATTCTCGCCTGTTAATATTTATGCCAATTTATTTCAGTTTGCTGGGCGAAACCACGGACAATTTTTGTTGCATTGGGATTCAGTGTCAGTATTACATTTATAACAAAGATGGATCAGAAATAATTGAGAATATACTTTTGAAAGTTTTGATATATGTGAGAAAATTGAAGTGGAGAGTGGGAATTTGTCTTATTCACCTTGTCGGCCTGTAGTAATACGGTTCGCGGTTTACAATGACAGTTAGTATAGCGTTACTCCGAGGACTAGACTTTGGGCCGTATACGAGCTTGTGCACCTTCATATCCCCTCTAAGAAGCAGCGACCCTAACGGAGGCTGGCCCTTGGTGAACATCTTCAGATCTTTGTACTGCGACAATTTGAATTGTCGAACGTCTATGCTTTGTAGAAGGTAGTAGTAAGTGTTCTTTGGCTAAACAAAAAAGAACAATTGATCAGTTAAAACCAGTGTATCCATTTCTACACAATCGATCGATCTATCTATCGATCGATCTATCTATCTATCTATATATCTATCTATCTATCTATCTATCTATAAATCTATCTATCTATCTATCTATCTATCTATCTATCTATCTATCTATCTATATATCTATCTATCTATCTATCTATCTATCTATCTATCTATCTATCTATATATATATATACAGGGTGGCCCAGAAATAACGGAATGGGGCACTTCCCAAAATAAAGTAACAAAATGAACATGTCCATCGGATAGGGTGTCCTTTCCAATGAACAACAATACCAAGAAAAGTAATTTTGGACGTGTAGTTTTTGTTTTAGGGCGCTTTGAGTGAGACCATGTCAGGTTCCTATTTTTGTCAATTTTTACCAAGTCAGTGTCTGATAAATGAGACTTACTGCTCGTCATACTAGTGACCAATTAAGCCCATTCTCTCGGCACCGCTCGGCACACAGCTGAATGCACACTAACAATGGCGCGCGGAATATTCGCGAGTTCAATGGTATGTAGAGCAATAAGTCTCATTTATCAGGCACTGACTTGGTAAAAATTGACAAAAAAAAGAACCTGACATGGTCTCACTCAAAGCGCCCTAAAAAAAAAAATACTCGTCCAAAATTACTTTTCTTGGTATCGTTGTTCATTGGAAAGGACACCCTATCCGATGGACATGTTCAGTTTGTTACTTTACTTTGGGAAGTGCCCCGTTCCGTTATTTCTGGGCCACCCTGTATATATATATATGCACTACTCACAAAAGTAAGTATATCTCTACAAATATTTTACCGATTTTGATCATTCAAACGGTAATGGATACGGAATTTTATTACGCAAAAAATGAATGGTAGGTGTCTGCCAATTGATGGCATTGTTGGTGTGAAATCATGCATTTTATGACAAAAGGTGTGAAAACAAATCTTGCACTTTTGTGATTTGTGTCAGCTTCTACACGAATAACAAGAGAATCGCGCATGTTTCTGAACTTTCAAGCACCATTTATTGCATGTCACTCTATGTTTTACTTTTAAAAAGCATCACAATTAAAACAGGACATGACTTGGGCCACTCTTATCCCCAACAATTTCATATTGATAGGCTTATTGTTTCAGAAAAATGCATGCTTCTGAAAAAATTGATCCATTAAGAACAATGCAGCAGTAGTACTGAATTACATAACAGATTTGTGAATAAGGCCAATTCCAATAAAGATTAAAACAGGCCATGACTTCGGCCACTCTAATCCCCAACAATCTCATATTGAAAGGCCTATTGTTTCAGAAAATGCATGCTTCTGAAAAAATTGTTCCATTAAGAACAATGCAGCCGTAGTTCTGAATTACATTACAGATTTGTGCAGGTCATCTTCAATGAAGATGCTTACTCGTATACAAAATGTACCCAATATGTCATATCAAACTTAAAGTGCAACTTTTCTTTTGCACTTTGTATTAGAAAATACATATTTTGATGATGAAAACGTAATTCTATGGCAACCATATTGGCCTAATTCACAAATCTGTTATGTAAATCAGTACTACTGCATTGTTCTTAGTTGAACCATTTTCCAAAAGCATGCATTTTTCTGAAACAATAGGCCTTTCAATATGAAATTGTTGGGGAAAAGAGTGGCCGAAGTCATGTCCTGTTTTGATTGTGATGCTTATTAAAAGTAAAACTTAGTGTGACATGCAATAAATGGTGCTTGAAAGTTCAGAAACATGCGCGATTCCCTTGCTATTCGTGTAGAAGCTGACACAAATCACAAAAGTGCAAGATTTTTTTTCACACCTTTTGATTGATTTATTTTGGTATACATTTCAAACTGATCAGCAGCAGTGCTGAAAGGATCAGTGTACATTTAACATCAAAACATACATAGTATAAAAAAAAATACAATATAGCAATTGTTACATTCGAATTCAAATGAATTGGAACATTAATGTTAAGTACAAAATTTACAAAATTAAATCATAATACAAAGATAAACAAAGCTACACTACACAAAGAACAAATAGCAAAACATTGTGCATAATTGCTAATCAACCACTTTTACAACAATGAATTGTATACAGTAATTCATAACTATATAAGTGATAACAAGTAATTCATAATTGGAACTGTTCTAAATTATTAATCACCAGACAATTAATTAATTACAATATATTTATCATAAAGTAACTATACCTATCAGCTGAATACCTATTGTGAAATCTTTATTATATGAGAGCAAGACTATTCTAGTCATATTGATATTTCAATTGAAATTAATAAGCATAATTTAAAAATGAATAATTATGTACGTATTACAAGTTTAATATCAATATTTTACCAAAATTCAAGGTACCAAACTGCAAGTATATGAGTATTTGTCATATTACATAAATAAAGAAACAATCTAAGTCTACAATGTTATCATCTAAATGATCTAAAGTGCATGATTTCACACCAACAATGCCATCAATTGGCAGACACATATCATCTTTTGCGTAAGAAAATTCCATATCCATTACCGTTTGAATGATCAAAATCGGTATAATACTTTTTGAGATATATGAAAAAATGCTAGGGGGTGCTTACTTTTTGTTAGTAGTGTATATATAAATATGTAAGAATAATAGTGAGGCTACAGTTACCAATAGTGCTCGACTTTATAGGAGCTGTAATATAAGTATAGGAACTTTTCTAAGTCAGTCTGTCTGTCTGTCTGTCTGTCTGTCTGTCTGTCTGCCTGTCTGTCTGTATGTTTGTCTGTTTGTCTGTCTGTCTGTCAGTCAGTCTGTCTGTCTGTCTGTCAGTCTGTCTGACTTAGAAAAGTTCCTATACTTACATTATATAAATATGTATGTACATGTATGTATACGTATGTATGTATGTATATGTGTATGTATGTATGTATGTATGTATATATGTATAGAAAACAACGAAATTCAATAAGATACTCCGTGGAAAGTTTTTAAAGGTGATATTTCGGCCATAGGCCTTTGTCATAGGCCATGTATATATGTATGTATGTATGTATGTATCTATATATCTATGTATGTACGAATCAATATCTAGGTGAGAATAATCGTTGTATACAGTATAATGGTGAGAGTGAAAAGGGCGTTAACATGTGGTTGAGTAGATTGTTGGCTCAATTGAACTTTGTGTACCATCTTGTAGGGTGGAGCCTTTTATACGCGATGCCAAACTTGGGGAATACTTGTCCAGAACAAACATGAATAAATTATAATGATATTGCTCAAGTGGATAAATTTAAATATTTAGATATTTTTATTGATTGTGAATTAAAATGGAATATACACATTGATTAATTATTATAAGTTGTCACCCGACGACCTGTTCTAGGGACCAAGAGTTAAGTATAAACACGGCCATGCTCATGTATAAAGAGTCAACAGTACCATCAGTTTGGTTTAGCGTGGTCGGACTGAAACCCTAGTTCGGACTACCCCCCCCCCCCCCCCCCCACCCACCCACCGTCGCTACGCCACTGAAAGTATCATAATCACCTGAAAGTCCAGGATGAAGCCTCCAACTTTGAGCTTCTTCTGTTGTCCTTCCGTCATCTCCCCGTGAAAGACGATGCGATCTCGCCCAATGAACTCCGACATCTTGATATCAATTTACAACTGCTCACCTTCAAATAAAAACATATGTTCAGATATAGTAATTACATTCATGTTGATTATATCATTATTTAGAGTTCATTACAGTGGCGTGGCAACAATGAGTGGTGGGGGGGGGGGGATGGGGGTGGGGGAGGGGGCACGGGATGTACGTTGACCCCCAATAATTAGATAGAAACAGTAACAAAACATAAGGTAAGTTTTTTTTTATAAAGAAATTGATAGTGTGCATCCACTCCGTCCGACCACATGCACTTCACCACTTGTTCATAATACTATGCAATCCTACGATTAAAATAATACCAACATCACACACTTAATTTGAGGGCGGTAGGTATGAAGGTCATATAGTTGCTTTCTATGTCGGAATTCGTTATAATTATCAGAGATGTTTATAACAAAACTGAAATGTACAATATGATTATGCATGCAACACGATGCTTATAAGAATAAGTTTGATGTATTATATTGAAAATAAAGAAAGAAAAGTTTTCACCTCTACCCATTACTCTTTACCAATGTAATGTTTGTGGGAGCATACCAATTTTCTAAATAAATTGTCTCGTGTAATATTAATGAGAAATAAAAGACTCTAAATGGAGACGAACAGTGGAGCAAACAGTGGAGACAGACGTAGTCTCATTTGAACAACCGTCGGAACTAATTCATCATTACTACTGTCTAGTACAATACCTACAATGTGTGTACCACACACAAAAACACTTATATATTTAGTCGAATTTACAATATACATAATCATAACTCACCTGAAGCTCGATACATGTGTGCAAATCCGAAACTATTAAACGCAGATATACAGTATGTTGTAATAATCCGAGATAAAGTAAAACAGCAACTGCATTCGCGAGCCAGAGTGTTCATCCCATATTTCGGCCGGGTTAATCCAATTTACAACCTGTATTTCCTTGTATAGTTTTTGAATATGTAGACGTATTTACACTTCCCTGTTGTACATCGATGCTCATCGTACGACCAAAGACCAAGTTGTATGGTAGTTATATGACGGTTAATATAATATTCACATGCCGATCCGAACGTTGAGTACATCCCTTTGTGATGGTATTTATTTTGTTCATAAATTCAGATTATTTTTTTTCTCAATTCGCACACACTCGCCTCACAATAGCTCAGCTCTACACGGATTCACTGAACTGTCTCAATAAGAGTAGACATAGTGATAATCATTTGTTTAACAATCTATTGTACACTCAGATCTTTTGTTATTGCTTTTTTGCACCTTATCAAAGGTAGAACATAGAGTTTACATGCACCATGATATCAAGCAAACATTGTAACAACGTAAACTGCAAGACATTAAATGTGATGGGTCAAAAGTTGATACATTATTTAGGTTTTCCTTTTAAAAGCGTATATTTTGCATTATTGCCACAATTTGCGTACATACGGGGGGCATGAGGGGGTGGGGGTGCCCCCAATAATTTGACAAAACAATACAAAACATTAGGAGATAATCTGTGCAAAAATAAAGAAATACAAAAGGTGTGACCCCAATAAGACTTGTCGTCCCCCCCCCCCCCCCCCCCCCACACACACACACACACTGTATACGTTAATGTGTTACATATTATGGTTACACACAGCTGGAGATGGACATGCAAATAATAACAGATTTAAGAACTACACACATCATACAAAATTAATACAAAATAACATAATACTTCGTAAATTGCTGTGAGTGCCACTCTGAATTCAATTTGAGATCATTTTTTAGTACGTCACTATAGCACCTAAAGTTTACGTTATGTTGACTATAAAGAATGGGACGATAGCTCGAACGTACCACAGGAATAGTCCTAGTTTCACCGATCTCTTTTTTAAAATTATTTTGTATTTTTTTATTGTATGGCCCTTTAGAACACAAATTTTTTTCTGAAAGAGACAACCTGTTGAAATAAGACATTACTAGAGATATTTAAATCTCTACTTAGACAGATATGTGTGCGCCACTATAAGCTATTTTGACATCGATGATTTATGGCCAATGATTCCATTTGGTGGATGGGCTGGGCTGATGTTCAGGCACTCGGTCCTGTACACCTACTCGTTTTGTATATTTGTTAGTTTCTAAGTTAAGTGACTTCGTTCAAGGCCTGCGTACCTACAGTAGGTTCATTTGTCACGTATGGACGAGTACGACAACATGTACAATACATTGTTTGTGACCGACTTGTTTTTTTTCTAGCGAAATGCTAAATAAATAATAAATGCTTTGTCTGGATCTTTCCCTCGATTCGTCCCTAATGACGTCATCTTCTAATTTATCCCGCCAAGTTCCTTCTTCCACCACAGCCTATGGCCAGTGGCGTAGTGTGGTTAGACTGATTGGTGGGGGAGGGGGTGCACACCTCATGAATTTTCTTTATTTATACAAAAATTTTGCACTTATGATTGTTGTTGATTTAGGCAAATCATTTGGGGCACTTGCCCCCCCCCCCCCCCCCCGAAGCTAAGCCACTGTGGGCGGTAAAATGAATGCAGGAACACAAATATGAACTATTGTAAGCAGTCCAAGCATTGTGCAATTCATAAACTTTGGGCATGCATTTTGTCCCGACATGAATCAGTTCATTTGTTGGTTATTTATTAATTACCACACAGATTAGCTTCATTTGGAAAAGATCAGTATTTTGTCCACTGTATGGTATCGTACCCAGTGATGTCAACACTTACACTGTAGTTCCACTCCCCTTGGTCTAAAGGATATGGTTAAAGTGATCCATTAAAGGGATAGTTGAGTTTTGGTATAGAGGGCGCTACACAAAATAATTTGTTTGTGAGATAATGAAAAACTGAGTGTTAAATTCGAAAGAGCATACAATTTTAATGACAGAATAAACTTTGTTATAAAAATCGGTTCAGAAATGCCTGAAATATCCATAAGCATAACCATTTGTAATAATTGTGGGGCCCCACAATTATTCGATAATTTTGAACCAGCCGTTAACAAATTAAAAACAATTTTCAGATTGAATTGTAAAGCATCTGTAGATGCTTCCGACCGGAGTCAAGTGTATCTGAATTCGGAGACTAAATCCTCCCTAGGCAACGCATTCTGACAAATTTGTGGAAAACTCATCACATGTTTTATTTCAATATGTTATTACACGGTTACAAATGACCTATTCACCATCATTTTAAATCCGATTTTAGTTAAACCCATTTGGTATAACTGTTACTATTGATGAATATCTAACTGTTTCAATCAAATTTGGGACTATTTCAAGGTACTTACACTAAACGTTAAAGGGGTAGTACAGTTTTGGTAAGGCTGAACTTTAGTAACCGAACCTGGATAGTAACATTATAAACTAATAGTTATAACTCCACCATGCTCGAAAGGTATACAAAATTACAAACGACTAAGTAAAAGCATTGGTTTCAACCATTTTTCCTACAAAATTATGCATGTGATATTTTATGAAATAATGATTAAATAGAGAGATCATCAACAACTATTTAAAAAACGCTTTTGAAAAATTTTGAAAAAGTGCAAGCATTTTTTTTTTTTTTTTTAAATAAATCATCTAATTATTTGGGCCCCAAATAATTATAAGATGAGATATATTTATTAATATTTCAGCCGTTTCTGGGTCGATTTTGACCAAATAAAGTTTATTCTGCCATTAAAATTGCATGTTCTCTCAAATTCGCCACTCAGTTTTTCATTACCTCACCAAAAAATTGTGATGTGCAACGCCCTCTCTACCAAAACTGAACTACCCCTTTAACGAGGAATATGCTGCACTAATGAAGGCCAATTCAACACATTATACATATAAATTTAGTTACAAAACAACGATTGTTTCGAGAAATTAAATTTGAATTATATAAGATATATTCATCATTAAACGGTTATAAATTGTGTAAACTGCTAATGTAAGGAATGGACAGGGATTACAATCCAATAATCCCAATATGTTCAAAGTGCTAGACTGAATTTTCCGATTCATAAATACCTTGCATGTTTTTTCTCACATTCATAATCATGCCAACTTAATATACTAGCTACTATGCTAGCTCTTGCCCCCCCGCCCACAAAAAAACCAAAACAAAACAACAACAACGATACAAAAAAAAGGCTAGGTCAACGATATTGTCCTGGTAAATTATCCCTAATTGTATAACATTGCTATTTGGGGCCGCATATTACATTTTCAACCTTAATCAACTGTTTTTTGTTTTATAATCGTTAAATCGTAACACTACGATGCCGGGAACCGTCTCTATTCCCGACACGTTTATAATGATGCCGCGAATCGTCTTCATTCCCGTCACGTTTATGCTCATGCCGTGAACCGTCTCTAGTCTCGTCACGTTTCTTATTATCCTAAAAAGCGTCTCCATTCCCGTCGCGTTTCATATGATGCCGGGAACCGTCTTTAGTCCCGTCAAGTTTCTCATAATGTCATGAACCGCCCCAGTCCCGTCACATTTCTCATAATGCCGGGAATCGCCCCAGTCCCGTCACGTTTCTCATAATGCCGGGAACCGCCCCAGTCCCGTCACGTTTCTCATGATGCCGGGAACCGCCCCAGTCCCGTCACGTTTCTCATGATGCCGGGAACCGCCCTAGTCCCGTCACGTTTCGCATGATGCCGGGAACCGCCCCCAGTCCCGTCACGTTTCTCATGATGCCGGGAACCGCCCCAGTCCCGTCACGTTTCTCATGATGCGGGGAACCGTCTCCTGTCCCGACACACTTTGAATGATGCCGGGAGCCGTCTCCTGTACCGGGAGCTGTCTTCAGTCCCAACACGTTTTGTAAGATGCCGGGAACCATCTCCAGTTGCTTACAGCTGGTAGTCTGACATTTTCCCGGTGATGTTGGGAACTGTCTGCAGTCCTGACACGAGGACGTCGATGAAATCCTTGGTGTGAAGAACAAGCAATATCTCCGTCTTCGCCTGAATCAAAATGTCATTTACCTATATACAAAATAATAGAAACAATGAAAGAGGTTCATGTAATCGATCTTTTGTTATCTTTATCGAGAACAATTCTGAGCAATTTGTCGAAAAGTTACGGTCATTTTACTTGTAGTGTAGTTTATCGGTTAATCTTATGTTGAAAATGTTAACCGTTTAAAACCACTGAACATTAAAAAGGGAACTGATGAGCTCATGAACTCACTTGGATAGTGTGCTTGCATGGCATCGTGATTTCACATACATTGAGCATGTTGAGTGCTGTAAAAATGTTAAATTTATGTTGACACCTATAGACTAAAGACTAAAAAACTATTTAGTACGCTTGTCATTTACCATGTGATTATTTGATTGTATAATGCATACTTGATATATCCCTTCTGGGTCTTCAAAATATAATATTTTATTAAGTACATAGGTTTTACCGTTTTCTCCCTGCAGTTGACGATGGGAACTGGTTGGTGCTGTGCCTCTGTTGCTATCCACCTTGATTCGGTTCCAGTAGGGCCAATCGGGTTTTCATCCAGATCACAATCCCTCAGCGGACCAGGGAATAACCTAAGAAGCTGGATGATATGCCAAACAACAACTTTTACTATTAGAAGGATATTGATACTTCGTAGTTGGCAGTTCAAATAAGCGTGGTTCGCCCTTAATTGCAAGATATGTAGAATTCAATAACGTCAAAAAGTGTTTTCTACCAATTTATGATTTCTGTAACCATGGTGACTGTACTTATTGTCACACATTCTTTCAAGAATTACAAGAATGACACGCTATTTGCAACGAAAATCCTGTCCATTGGGATATCATGTACATGTATTATGATTCTCAGTAAACCACCAGTGATTTTGAGACCATTTCTGACCAATAGGCCTTGATGTCATTATAACAATAATAATATGATGACCTACCTACCATATTACTTCTTTAGAATTGTATAATTTGTAAAAGGGCCCCAATTTACAAGCTCCTGCTTCTATATGGGGTCCAAAACCATTCTGTATATTTGATTATCAAACTGCCATTTATATTTGTTACTTTTGTTTTATGGTTTGAATAAACTGAATCTGAATGTTGTTTTTGTGGTTTGAATAAACTGAATCTGAAAGTTTACTAACATTCAGTTTGACCAAAAAAAAAACAAAAAAAAAATTAATAATAAGTGGAGCTTACAAATTATATAGCGCATAAAATAGTACAATTCTCTAAGTAGAAGCTTACAGTTTTAATACAACTATACGCCTCTATATATATTCTGATGGCACCATTTAATGGTTTACGGATTAGCCGATTTTATAGAAATATGATCTTGGTTATTATATTAACTAATTATACTGACGATTACTTACCTCATTTTTGACAAAGTCACAACGCCATGACTCTGACCTAGTTTTCCTCGCGTGAACAATCTTTGCAAAGGGGAGGCGCTTTAACATCAACATTACCTGCATAGCCAATGGGGAAATGTCATTTCATTGTCTCGTCAACGAAATTATAAAACATCGGCATTATGAACTTATTCATACAAGGTAGATTCATTCGATGACTTGAAAAGTATTGAACTGAAAGTTAAGGACTGAATAAAAGCACCGATGTTGATTGACACATATTCACAAAAAGTAATATTGCATATAATGTTAACAATATCGTTATAAACATGGGATTGTCGAATATCGTAGTATTTATGTAATGAACATGATAATGAATAAGGATAGTACATGTAATATGTTTATGCCTTGTTTTCTCACCATGTCTTCCGCCGAGCTGCGAATACAGAACTCGGCCTCCTTGACCTCTCTGACCACTTGACCATTGACCTGTAGTATCTGGGGTGTTACATAAACATTATAAGCATTGGTAAGTTGAACTAAACTCGTAAGTTAGACTTAAAATTATGTTAATCCATTTGAAGCCTTAACATAAAACATTTAAAAACAAAAATACTAATACTTGAGGCTTGCAAGGAACTGTTCATCTCGTATCTTCTTGGTAATAGAATATGTTGATGATTTCTAACAAAAATTTGTCATGTATTCATTCATTTACGGCATGATTAGGTGGCATCTAATGACTCGCAATAATTGTGATTCCAACTGAACTTAAGTTCAACTTAAAGATCTTTGTTAAAACACCCACCTGGTCTCCTATGTGTACCCTTGTCTGAAACTTGGCTCTGGCATTGACGGTGTGGTTCCAGGTGGCTATCCTGTCAACATTAAAGCATCGATTTAGTAGAAAGTGATTATTATAATAATCCTATAATTATATTAAAAACAGACTTCACATCAAGTATAACATCACGTATTACCAGGGTTAATGTCGACACAAAATATGTCAAAGCTGAGAAATAAAGCACTTCCATAGTCACCGTAACCAGCTAACTAGATTTAACGTGCATGTTTAGTTACACATCCAAAATATATAAGAGATAAAGAACAGTTTTGGGAAAGCTCAAAGAAAAAAATAATATATAAAGTCTCATGTGAATATAAAGAGTTGTTAATTTCTTGCTGAAATTGCCATGTTAAAAACAACTTAGATAGTATAGTGCAATAAAATTCACCCACACATGGACATTAATGATTTTAGTGGAACGTTGGCACATGTTTTTGCAAATGATTTGGAGGTTCGCATTTTGCCATTTAAATAATTGTTTGTTTCATTATTTCGACAATTTTGATCAAATATTGATAAATGTTTTTTTCCCCAAATGCTCATAATTATTTACTTCAATTTTCCTTACCAAACCTTGGAGTCGTATTCAACAAGCACGAGTCCTTGAAGAATGTCATGTTTATTGAAATGAACCTCAGTGCTCTTCGCCTTTTGCTCCCGAATCAAATCTCTGCGCGAATAAAAGAAATAATATTTCTATATTATGTTCTACATATATATAACAGATGTAATACTGTAATGAACTTAAACCACACACTAACGTACACACATAGCTTTTAGAACTTTGCATGATTTTCTCTATATACGTTGAGAAACGCGTAAATTCCATAAAGGGTACCTCAATTGCGCCTCTCTTTTAATGTTTCCTCCTCATTGTTAGCCTCGCCTTTGCTTGAAACACCATTTATTAAAAAATAATGTAATATTTGAAGAAAAATACATGGATTATACTTAATTGAACAATTCGTTAGTACCTTGTCAACTCCGTTGTGTAATTGAATGGGATCTCTGCGTAACCATGGTAACAGTGACTCGAGGGACTGCCTGTTCTAGAGAGGGTCGATGACCCTTGCTCAAGGGGTTCATCTAAGACAAGAGATGACGGATTGGCGACATTGTCCAAACTACCACTGGATGTCAACCCATCAGCGTTCCCTTGTTCATCCTTCAGTAGCTGCTTGACATCACCGTCATCCGCCCGACGTGTGTTCCCAACTCGCAGACCTTGACCATCATCGAGTGCGAGTTGTGTTTCCTCGCTAATGCTGGACCCGGTCGGGGGGTTTCGTTTATCGTAGTCGGAGGTATCAAATCTGGAGGGAAAGTGTTGGGGATTTCTCTGCTGTGGCGTTTGGAGCCCAGGTTCGTTCGTTCGTCGTGCGAGAATCGTCTCGGGAAAGACGTACGTGTCTTCGGGAAAGACGTACGTGTCTTTGATACTACACTGCGCAAGCTGTCTGGCGGGAATCTTCAACCCGGCGTGTTTTCCCGCGGGAATATTCTCGTATATTGGTGTATCGGCCGTGTTGTCCCGCTGCGCCACCATTGGTCTAAACTCGATATAGCAATGCTCGATCGTCTCCTCCTCTATATTCTTCACGTCCAAAGCGTTCGCTTTCTTTCGGTAGAGTTTGGGCGGTAACTCGGGAATGGCTTCGTCAACATCCCCTGGCTGATCACCCAGCTGATGATTGCCATTTTGATCCTTGGAACTGCTTGGGGTATGGTGGAAGACTTCGTCACTTGTCGAGGAGGAGGGAGTCTTGGTGGGATCTCTTTGATGTATCTGATGTGCCTGTCGACGTGGCAGTTTTGTCGGGCTCAATGGTGCTTCCTGTGCAAAATAATTGAAAGTAATGAGCTATTTACCATGATTACAAATCTCATGGTTAAACATTTCTGTAAATATATACCTGTCATGCTCTAACAGAAACCGAAGACAGCAACTCGTTAACGCACCTGCCAGTGCCATGCCTACTCTATCAAGGTAACTATGATATTTTATAGCATTGTTGGGTCCAAGACCAGAGGGTCCGAGATCAAGATCAAGATCACGATCAGACAGTCCGAGATCAAGATCAAGACCAAGATCCGCAGCTCAAGATCGAGATCAGAACCTCTGAGATCAAGATCAGAAATGTCCGAGATCAAGAACAAGATCGAGATTACTGATGTCAATCTCGAGACTGATCTCGAGATCAAGATCGATCTCGAGATCAAGATCGATCTCGAGATACCCAACACTGTTTTTATAGTATAACAAAACAATAACAGAGTGATTTATAAAATATATTCCTTTTGTTATGCATTAGCAAAATAAAGTGGTCACAGCTAAAATATCTTGTTTTATTCTCAATGCATAAGAAGAACTATCAAAGTATTCACGATTGAACATGATCTTTCATAACAATTTAAGATTACATTTTGCATGTTTGGCGAGGTATAAGTAGTACAATGTTATTGAAATGAAGACACACCGGTTGTACGTTATCTTCCATCTGTATAGAGCTGCTTGGTCCATCTGAAAGGCCCGGACTTGTGGGTACATCAACTGCCTCGATATCAATCTGGACCGTGTCCCAAACTAGCTGCCCTTTTCCTATTAGCATTAGAGAAACGTAAAAGCAGAATTTCTAAAACATCGTTAATAAAATATAAATGAAAACAAAGTTATAGATAGCGGGAAATAATCAGGTTCTCTACTCATTTAAAAAGTTTGATTCCATGTTTTAAAAAGGAAAACAAATGGATATGTAATGACGACGAACTTTTAACCAAATTATATAGTATAAAGAAATATACATTATGTTTAATAAATAACATAACTAAGCCTACCATCTTTTCTTCTGACACTTCTGACATGTCTTCTCCCATGTCTGGAGTCTGAATTGGGTCGGGCGTCGCCGTCGTCATCGTCCTCGTCGAATGTAATCTCTTCAGGTGCGAAGTCGACGGGTAGAGGTGGTTCGTCACCCAAGCCATCATCCGCATCGACATCCGACGCGATGGTAGACGATTCCAGTGCCGGTGATACTTTCGATGATGGAATCTCATCGGATACGACCGTGGTTGAACGACCGCAGCCGTTGTCATCGATGTGGGCATGGTCGTGGCTATCGATAACGCTTTGGTTAATGGTGTGATGTGGATGTGATTGGGGTTTGACACGCGGTGTTAGATACGTGTCCTCGGAGGTTGGGAAATGCTGCTCAACACGATCCTGGCTTGGTAGTCGTGTTCTTTGTCTCGGGACCTGGTTCATCAAACAGCATCATACATAAGATAATGTTCGTGAAAAGCCTTGTTATAATTAAAAGCAAAATAAATTATGGGATTCTAATTTGAACACAAACATTAACTAATAAACACATGTTTCTTGTCATTAAAATGATAGAATAATGATATCAACATTAAACACAATAATACAAAAAAAAGTTAGCAACAAGGATGCAGTGCTGGAACGAAATAATTATATTTATAAAGTTTATGAACTAATTTATGAAAGCATGCTTCAGAAATAGTTGAGATGGGCAGATGTATGCGTATTTGTATCACTATTCTTACTGGCTTCTTGCTTATGAGAGGGTCGAGCTGTCGAGACCGTGCTCGCGATGCCGGGAGGGGCGGAGCAGTCGAGGCAGGAGATCGGGGCTCGACGTCTGGCCGTGTTCTGTTCTCACTTGGAGGGGGCTGCCGCAGGTCAACAGCCACTCGGCGGAACTCCCGCACCCATTTGGCCACCTCTGGTCTGAAATATCGACATAATTCGGTCGGACTGTTTAGGGGCGCACAGATCATTGGGGTACACCTTAATTGTGTATTACTGTTTTTTGGTAACAAAGTATTGTATTCAGTATTTTGTTTTTGTCAAATTATGGGGGCATGTACCCCGTGCTCCCCACCCCTGCCCCCTTCCGGGCTACCCCACTGATTAATTGTATCTTGATATAACTGTTTTGTTTATGATGATTCCATGGAAAATAAGGGCACTATACTCAATAATTTTTGAGAGACCTGAGAGAAGCTTATGACTTTAATGACCATAATTGGTGTATGCTGACTGGGCGATGGGGGCACGCTTCTCAACAAAGGGGGCACACTCCATCTCTTGCTATGTGATTACCCTCGCGTGTTTCAATTTGGCCGAATTACTTAACTTTCTATGAACATGATGAGGGAACAAAGCAGATCGTATACACTATTAAGAAATAAACATTGTGCGATATGATTTAAAATTGTATCTTTTTTTTCTTCAAGCATGTCAAGGAAGGGGGATTTACATGAAAGACAAGTCCCTCTTAATAACTACATCGCCTAAATTAAATTTATTAGTAAACTTTTAGAATATAACAGTTAATAGAGTATAACAGTTAATAGAGTATAACAGAGTATAACATATTATATCATACAAATGGTAAAATGTTAAGTTTTTGCGTCAATATCACAATATATAGTCACCGCTTTCACCTCGACTGGCACAAGAGGCATATTGCAGCTATAAATGCCTTAGGGTTTACAGGTTGGTCAAAATGTTATTTATAGCTAGCCAGAAAAGCATTTAATAATTACACTTTGTTTTTAGTGCGCTTTTATCTGAATTTTATCTGGAGATTGAGAATCTGGATTATTCAACCCTTATTAACTTAACATTGCTAGGTACCTACTCATTTGATACAAATCATATTGCATATTCCTTGCCATGTTCAAGGAAGTACGCCAATGCCTAATGATGAATTGTCCAGTTCTAATAATTAATATCAAACATTAATGTTAAATCATTGCGAAACGGATAGAAAAGGATATCTAGGACTATTCAATAAGACATGTCAAAATACTCATTTAAATTTTGGTCCCCTTGAAACCTTATTTTACTGACAAGCGTAAGCCATTAACATTCAAGTTAGTAATTTAAGATAAAACAAATACAAATAATAATAACCTCAGTGGCTTGAAATACGATGATTGTTTAGCATGCATGACGAAAATGACCTGTTCACTTCGTATCATACCAGACCGGTTAATCAAGAAGTTGTGCACCCTTATTGGCTCCGTGTAAATATCACAAGACACCGGTGGGGAGTTCTTCTTCGTCAGCTGCTTTTCATTCTTGTAGCACGAGAGTTTGTAGATGCGACGGTCCGATTTTTGGAGAACATAGAAGAACATGTTCCTTTTCTGTCATGAATGTTAACGCATACAAATTAATAACATACAAAGACACGATAATATATGCATGTGATATCTCAGAGATAGTTCGTTCTTTTGATAGCGCCTCTTTTTTAAAATCTCTTACATTTCATCATGTGTTTGTTATCCCAAAACTAAATTATCAAGTTTGAAATATATTATTATACAATTCACTGAGTTATTGATCCTACAAAGTCTTTCCTGCCGAGAAAACGCGTAAAACGAAATTGATCATGGAATACTGATACATATCATAAATTGTATTTAGCAGGTTTCGCGAATAACATATATACGGGCATGTGAGTAAATGATTTCGTAAATTGATATTTTGTATTAAACTTTCGGTATAGTACCATAGCACATTTACAGTGGTTTTATTCATAAGTAATGATTAATACGAACAATTGGATAACTGATTACCTTGAAATCTATGGTCAATCCCCCTTTGGTGTTCACCTCCTCCCCTCTCATCATGTATCCTCGGCATACAATAGTCGTTATTTCTCCTAAACCTGCCATTGTATATCTTGGTTTGTATTAATTGTCTTCGTTATCCTTGTATAAAGGTAGACGAGAGATCAACGATTCCTATTTTCGCGTGAGTTATAAAATCAGGCGTATTATATTGTTTTGTGAAAAGCTTCATCTTTGGCACTTCTAATACAGCATACCGGTTACTGACCGTAGACTGATGAATACTGAACTGCCGTCAGAGTCTGTGTCATATAGCCTATACACCTTATAGGCATACAACTTACTAAGGTATGCATGATTATGCTGAGCTAACACCAAGACCCTGGTATGTGTACACACCAGATGGAAGTCTGGACTTTTAACAGCCTCAAGTTGTTTGAAGATGACGTGTGGTAATTAGTTTTATTTGCGATACAAAGGTCATTAATTGAACACAAACCCAGATATGATTTGGGAGAAATGTCAACTCCACCCCCCCCCCCCCCCCCCCCCCCCCTACCCCGTAACATTCGGCTTGGGGCAACTCATCCCCAATGGCGGAGAAAAGATATGAGCGTGAACATTGAAACCACTATAGCATTTATAGACTTATTTTTTTGTTTTATATAAAGCTGAAACTGATATTGTCATGGCTGGTTTTTCATTATTTATTGTTCCTTATATCGTCTCGTATAATTGATCGCATTTCTTGCGAAGGATCAAAATAATGAGTAAATAATTCATATTTTTCACGTGGATTATCTTACATACTGTATGTAGTTATGATATAGACTAGGACATGAGCACCATGTTATATACAACATGACAATACTTAGGCATATGTCTCAATGGTATACCGTCCGTCTTATGCACAGTTTTACGTAATGGGTTCGAACCCTGCCTGGCGCTTGTTTCATTTTAGCTATGAACATTGTCTGGCGTGGGGCTAGGGCTAGGGTGCAATTATATCCACGTTTTGCACAGAGAGTCGATAGCTGTTGGAAATTCCAAAGCGCAGGGCCTGAACGCGGAGATAATTGCACCCTATAGCTCCGCGCCAGACAACGAACTTAGCTAAGACCCTTTCATGAAACAAGCCCCTGGCCCCAGTCATATACCATAAACTATTATAACAAGTGTATCATACTGTCTTCTAACCAGGCGCTCAGCATAATTATATGGAACAGAGTTGAGTCAAAATCATTTTAAAAAGTTATACTAATGCCCACTGGTACAGCAGTGTCCATCACTGAACTGACTATACTAATGAGTATTAATTAAACGATATAAACATACAAAACACTCACATACACAAAACAAAAGGTGCACACTCACGTAAGCACACGCACACACACACACAAACACACACACACGCACCAAAACGCACATACATTATACACTAGTATTTAAGCACATACATGCACAAAAATGCACTGAATAACATTCATATTGCTGTAACTGAAAATATTATTCTTCGTGCTTAAGTCTTAACATTCATATTCGCACTAACATTGTACACCATACATTGAAGTAAAATAGTGCAAAGAGCGCAGAAGGCACGGTTAGGAATAATATATTATTGTTTATCGTATCCATAAATATATGTGTTGTTTTCATACAATTCAATTGGGCTGTATTGTACTATACAATGCACCTTTAGACTGGCACTGGTTGAACCGTATTGTCTACCATATCGTCTATCTATACACGGCTCGGAGCATGTTGTGCGGACACGCCCCTCGTGTACTTTGCTCCTCCGTTATTTCCCGGTCACACATACCCGAAGACCATTCCCGTAAGAGCCACGTATCGGGCTATTCGGTGTCAATTTCATTGCTTAGCCTGACCCTGGAGATACGCGGAGATACGTGACGATACGTGGTAATACTCGGTTTTCGTGCCAATAGCGGGAAGGCAGAGCTGATAGCATGAGCCATGTCGTGGCAGAATTTTGAACATTTTGAAATATTAACTCCGCCTCCCCGTAAGTGGCACGGAAACTGAGTGAATACAGTCACGTATTGTCATGTATTGCCACGTATTGCTACGGAATAGCCACGACATTGCCACCAAATAGCCCCGTTTCATTGCATCCCACAAAATATCAACACGTGGCTCTTACGGGAATGCTTTACTTGGTATGTGTGACTGGGACTGCGAAATATTCGGCTGCATATCGAACCGACCTTGATATGGCATGTATGTTTGCTCCATGTAGGTAAACACAGATTGCGTCAGTAGTTCCCGGGGAATTCCTCGTGTTCCCGTGTTTGCGGGAACTACGTCACTGGCCGTCTTCCCAAGTTCACTGTATTGCATGTTCTTGATTTTTCTTCAACGGTAACTTCGCAAAAAGGTATAATGTCCCTTTATCGTGTTTGTGTTACCTTACGGAGTTGCATCCAATAGAAAATCTTGAAATATGTACGGTGTTTCCAAAAATATGGGCTGAAACATGGCGTAGAGACTTACTTAATACCTATTCATCAGGGGGTGAATGAATAGATCACCCCCCCCCCCCCCCCTTGTTGAATGGGTATCAATGACATATCTACGCCCGTGGGCTAAAATATTATACGGGTATTGTTTTGGTTTCTCACAGGTGGTGTAGCTATTTATGGTTAACTAAGTCGAATGAATGGAGTGGGTCTTTCGTATGACGCAGGTACTGCCAACATCGGAGTGTAAACTTGCATATTTGTTGATGATTTTCTGTTTGTTTACATTTCTCTCGAGGCAGAGATATATAGGCCACGATATTTCGTCATCAGATCCTGGGATTCCCCTGATATAAATATACCAAAATACGATGATATACGGATTTGTCTGGGGGGGGGGGGGGGGGGCGGACGGGCGGTGTCAACATAAAATGCATCAATATTTCCGAGAGAATTCCCTATAGTTGTCATATAACAGGCTCGTCTTTCTCAACAATATTGTAGCCGAGATTAAACCAATTGTGTAATCAGGGTTTGAGATGTTATCTATGCTTTTTAACTGCTGCAGCTATTTATTCTTACTCCGTCCCGTTTTAGATAATGATAGCTATATTTTGTAAGGTTTACTAAAAATTAGACCACGCATGCAAAATTCACATTTTCATAATTATTTGAAATTTTATTTAATACACACTTCCGTCTTAGTTGTTCACCATTACAATAAACTGTTACAATATACATGTTTGGCATAAAGGATACACATTCTTGTAACACATTATTGGAATATATTATATACAACATTATGAGTATGCAACTTCCCTTTTCGAATAAAAATATATATATTTTTTTTTTATAAAGCGCTATTCAAGTGAGTACTATAGCGGTTTACACTATTATTGATAATAATGCCAAGAATCCAAGTGAAAAAATGCGGGAATTCATAAATATAAACGACCAGTTCCCACTCACCCAAATCCCCCAAATATATGCAAATGAAGTGGTTAGTACAACAGTCAATAACACAAATGCATTATCACATGTAAAAAGGTAAACATAGTGATGATATTCATTTTATTTTCACTCGAAACACCGTGAATGGATAGATAATGCCAGTTCGATTATGTATAAAACTATGAAAATAAGTATGTACATACAGCTAAAACACGTATACCTTAATTGAACCATATAGATATAATAGTATAAAAGCTTACTGTTTAGGGGCCTTGCAAAGTTACCAAACATAACAAAAACACATAAAATGTGGATAGAGCTCACCCTACCCACCCACCCCCCCGCCCCCTATCCAAACTTCTTTTTTTTTGGGGGGGGGGGGGATCCATCTCCGATCTCCATCTCCGTTTTCCAATTTGTTTATTTTTTGTATTATCCAAAATGGCCCTGGACCCACCCACCCACTTCCAAATCTTATTTGGATGTTTGGAATTTGTTTTAACTTTGCAAGGCCCCTTAAATGGACTTAGTAACATTATCCAAATCCTCAAAATAAATTTAATTCTAGCGGTTCCCTCATACCTTGTTGTATTCGTATTAACAATTAAATCATGGGACCGGTTTCGGTTTTTCAAATTTCCCTTTCGTTACAAAGATATGTATAATCGAAGTATTCAGATAAGAAAAACTCCGGGCGAGTTTTTCTTCATGTGTACAAAGTGAGTGCAGTGAGTGAGTTAGTGAATATCACTTTTTATTTCCACTCATTACTTGGCCATGCAATGTCCATTTGACTTGAAATTTTTACACAATACCCTGTGGACATATGAGATAACAACAATATACATTGCATCAACCTTTCATCACTTTTTGCACATGTCAACAAAGTTACTATATCCCTTTAAACCAAAGATACCAGCTCGTTGGTTAAAACAATACCAATATCATAATTGGCATTGGAACACCTCTGGGGATAATGATGTCGATTCAAATGTTCATTCGGACAACTTTAGGCGGGGTAGATTACAGTGCCTAACTTGTCACACTTTCTTCATGTTGAAATCCCAAGACAATTACGGTAACACACAAAATACGGTTTCAGTTCACATTGGCAAATAATGTCATGGGGTTAAATTCAACGCATAACCTTCATTCCTCTAAGAAAAAAAAAGTGTATTAGATGTATTGGATGGCTAAGTTTGTTTACATAAAGAAAAGGTATCGCCATTTTTATTGGAAATTTTAAACACTTTTTTACACCACTATCTACATTTATCACAGATTTAACCTTGGTGTTTTAGATTGCTCTGTTTGTTATTGTGATGCACGCCCCCCCCCCCCCCCCCCCCCGTAGCTGCGCCACTGGTACCAGTAAGCGCAGACGTAAAATTGTGATTGGTGTTTGAGGCACTTAAGCCCATCTTTGATCTCCAGCATGAAGTCAAATATGCAGTGGCAATACTTAATTCATTTGGGGTCACTTCTTTTGTATTTCTTTTTGTAAAATTAAAAGGGCTTGGTGCCCCCAGTGCCCCTAGATACGCCACTGTAGTTCTGATTCCTATACAATGAGATGTATAACTGTGAGGGGCGTTTCAGACGTTTCAGCCCATGTTTTATCTCCAGGATGAAGTCACAAATACTTATTGGCATTACTGAATTATTGGGGTCACATCTTTTGTATGTCTTATTGGAAATGTAATAGGGTAGGTGCCTCACGCCCCCCCCCCCCCCCCCCGACCTACGTCTCTGTAGTCCTGGTAACAGTAAGGTCAGACGTAGTACTGCGATGGGCGTTTGAGACGTTTCAGCCCATGTTTTATCTCCAGGATGAAGTCACAAATACTTAGTGACTTAAATTGTTGGGGGTCACATCTTTTATATAACTTTATGCACAATTTATGCGGGGGGGGGGGGGGTAGGTGCCCCCACGCCCCTAGATACGCCGCTATAGTTCTGGTTCCTATAACCTCAGATCAGCAGATGTAGAACTGCGAGGGGTGTTTGAGGCGCTTCAGCCCATCTTTGATCTCGAGGATGAAGTCACGTGGGTGCAGAATGATGACTAGACTCGTTTCATCCGATAGTTTCTCCAGTCTGTGTTTCACCTGAAAGCAAGGACCAGACAAGGACTATGGTCACAATATGATTAACCCCTATAATCATGGGTATACACAGTAATACATTAGGCTACAATTAGGGCGCAAAACGCTGCTAAAATACCAGCACACATAAGGATACAGTCCATGCACAAACAATTGGGGTATTGGTACCAGTGTTGGGTATCTCGAGATCGATCTTGATCTCGAGACCAGTATCGAGATCGGCATCATTAATCTCGATCTTGTTCTTGATTTCGGACATTTCTGATCTTGATCTCAGAGGTTCTGATCTTGATCTCAGAGGTTCTGATCTTGATCTCAAAGGTTCTGATCTCGATCTTGAGCTGCGGATCTTGGTCTTGATCTTGATCTCGGACTGTCTGATCTTGATCTTGATCTTTATCTCGGACCCTCTGGTCTTGGACCCAACACTGATTGGTACCCTAAGGGTGCTGCTATTGTTGCAGCGTTTTTCACCCTTGAGGGCCATGCAATAACTTTCGATCCGAACGCTCTTTTATTGAAATGAAGAAGTTTCCCCAAGCATCTACGCAATTGTGGTGAATTAAAAAAACACTACAGCGAAAGTTTGAGCAGCTTTGGATTTCTCTAAGTTGTTATCGAATTCTTGTATGCTGCCCTCTAAGGTGGCTCTCTGCTAAAATTTATTATGACACAACAGAACAACTTTAGAAATCGAAAACATTTCAAAAAATGTCCCTTTGCATGAATTAAAACCTTTCTTCGCCAAATGTATATACTCAAGTATGTTAGAGTAACTTTGTTTGTGCACGACTTAATCATAGAAAATGCTGAACTGGTATATTGATATCCTAGAGGAACGGACACAAAAATGTAAACAAATCTATACATGTACAAAGTCAGTGGTAAGTTGCTTTATTTTCTGTTGTGGCATCACACATTCTGGCAGCGTTGTCAACTAGAGAGGGCGGCATACAAGTTTAAACAATGCCCTTAAATGCTTTTTCACTGCCTTTTAATGTTTGGGGAACTTCTCATTAAAAACTTATCAAAGGTTTAGGGGAAACCTCTAAAAAGCCCTACAAATTGAAACGTATATATATACAACACATACTAACGATACACAATACATCGTTCGATTTAACATGATCTACCAGGATATGATGATATGGGACAATACGATACATGAACTAATTTATTTGTCCCATGGTTGATTGATTGATTGATTGGTTTATGAAGTATTCTTATCTCATCATGTTGGCATTTGACAAAAGGAACTCTACAGGACCTAAATTATGTATAACTGATGGAATTATTGATTAATGGATGGACTGATTGAATGACTGATTAGTAAATGTTCTATTCGTACCTCATCCTGCGGGCATTTGGCGAGGGGAACTCTCTGGTGTGCTAGCTCCGTGACGACCCAGTCGTTCTGTTTGTTACTCATCACACCCGTCACTTTGGGTGTAATGCCGCCATCCAATGCAGGACCCGCCACCTCCCGAATCTGCGATGACATTGAAAGCAACATCGATAAGTTGTCATGATCTTTCAAGACGAGAAGAACACTCTTAGCTCACAAACAATAATTCCACCCATTTTACCACCCCACCCCTCAGTTCTTACGCACATAATACCGTGTGGTTAAATTGCAAAAAAAAAAATATATATATATAATTTCGTATCTAGTGTGAAATCAATGACTGAGTGATATCTTACCAATTTGAGTATATGATAGGTGCACTTTGTGTGCTGGATTGAATGCAGTATGTATCCGATGACCGGGGTAATAATAGTGATGCGCCGCGAGCGTCGAAAGACGGAACGTGCGCTATACTTGTAAGTAGCCACCATTATTTGTATTATTATTATTATTAGGTAACAGGTCATGGTTGGCTAGGGTAAAAAGTAGCACCCGAAAATAAAGTTGTCCTTTTGTACCTCATTCTTGTGAGTCTCCAAGCCCCATGACGTCTGGTCGGCAGACTTGCGCAGTTCCTTGATGGCCGCATGAGGAAGGCGCTTCACTACAAGCGAAAGCTGAATGCACAGAAAAGGGAATTAACAACAAAGCAATGGTTATCAACATTTTATTGAAAAAATTGCACATTCCTATAAGTAATAATACCTATAAGTTTGCAAACATGTATACAATAAATTTATCTTACAAGTCATTACCATGATCACTGAGCCACTAACACATTGCTTACGGGAATATGACGTGCTTTACATACTCTATACAGGGTGGCCCCCAAAAAACGGAACGGGGCACTTCCCAAAATAAAGTAACAAAATGATTATGTCAATCGAATATAGTGTTCTTTCCAATGAAAAACGATACCAAGAACAGTAATTTTTGTTGTGAGACCATGTCAGGTTCCCATTTTTGTCATTTTTTACCAAGTCACTGCCTGATAAATCGTACTTCCTGCCCGTCATTGATTCGAACAGCTATGCCCATTCTCTCGGCACACAGCTGAATGCACACTAACAATAGCGCGCGTATGGCAAGCCGTTTTAACATTTATTCCTATTTCTTGATATCAAGAATTCAATTCTTGATATCAAGAATTCGACTTCCTGATATCAAAAATTCATTTCTTGATATCAAGAATTCAATTCTTGATATCAAGAATTACCATTGCTTTACAACAGAAAATCATTTCTTGATATCAAGAATTCATTTCTTGATATCAAGAAATCAATTCTTGATATCAAGAATTCATTTCTTGATATCAAGAATTCAATTCTTGATATCAAGAATTCATTTCTTGATATCAAGAATTCAATTCTTGATATCAAAAAATAGAATTCATGATATCAAGAGTTCAATTCGTATTTCGAACGCAAGACTATTGCAAGAATTATTTTGATATCGAGCGCAAAAGTAATGCAAAAATTCACAGTTGATTTCGAGCGCAAATGTAATGCAGAAATTCATTCTGATTTCGTGCTCAAAAGTTGCGCTCAAATTCATTGTGATTCGATTTCGAACGCAAAAGTTGTGCACGAATTCAATCTGAATTCGTGCTCAAAAGTTGCGCTCAAATTCATTGTGATTCGATTTCGAACGCAAAAGTTGTGCACGAAATAATATCCTGCCTGAGCGGTGCGGTGTCGAAAGTCAATGTATCGCGAGAATTCTGGAAGAATGCATGTTGCCAGTTTGCAGTGCATTGATTGTCTCGGTGATTTTCCTTGTATAAAATTTTCATTTCATACTGTTTAATCATTTGACTATTAATTAATGTTACATTGATAATATTGGGTGTGATTCTTACTAGTTTAATTACTTGTTATAAACCATACAAAACGCGTCTTTGAAAAACGTAAAACGGCAACATATCAAGAAATCATTTCGTGATATGTTGCCAATAGACAATGCGCAAACCTGTAGCAAAGATTACCCCGTGTGTAATAATATATTCACGTTTTTACTGCGCAATTTATTTTAAAATATTTTTGATCACGTCAGTTAAAATAATACTGTCCGATCTGATCATTTTCAGCAAAAAGACATCTAAATTGACTTACAAAACACGCATTGTAAAAATGATAAATTGGCAACATATCAAGAATTCATGCGGAACTAATGAATTTGTGATATGTTGCCAAATTGTGCATTTACAATGCGTATTTTGTAAGTCTTTTTAGAAGTTATTTTGCTTTTAAAATATCACATCTGACGTTACTATTTCAACTAAAATACAAGTATATTTTACAATTGATCATTCAGAAAAACACGTGGACATATTTATTGCACAAAGGACAATCTTTACAACAGGTTTACGCAACGTTTATTGGCAACATATCACGAAATGATAAAAACGCACGTGGCCAATATTTGGGCTCAGACTGCAGCAGTTATGTTTACTTAGGCTCTAGGGCGGTGTACATGTGTACACAGCTCTATGGTGTGTGTTCACAAAGCACGTCCTGAATCTGGACTAGAGACTGCGGCAGTTTTGTGAATAGGCTTTAGCGCGAGTCGTATAGGGCGGTGTGTACATGGTGTGTGTTCACAAAGCACTTCCTGAATCTGGACTAGACACCGCACCGCTCAGGAGGAAATCGTGCAATACTTTTGCGTTCGAAATCAGAATGTAATCCTGCTCAAATCTTGCGTTCGAAATCGGAATGTAATCCTGCTCAAATATTGCGCTCGAAATCAGAATGTAATCCTGCTCAAAGTTTGCGTTCGAAATCAAATTGTATTCCTGCTCAAAGTTTGCGTTCGAAATCAAATTGTATTCCTGCTCAAATCTTGCGTTCGATATCCAAATGAATTCTTGATATCAAGAATTGATTTCTTGATATCAAGAAATCGAATTCTTGATATCAAAAAATAAATTCTTGATATCAAGAAATGAATTCTTGATATCAAGAAATCGAATTCTTGATATCAAGAATTCGAATTCTTGATATCAAGAAAGTAATTCTTGATATCAAGAATTCGAATTCTTGATATCAAGAAATAAATTCTTGATATCAAGAAATCGAATTCTTGATATCAAGAATTCGAATTCTTGATATCAAGATTTACCATTGGTTAACAACAGAAAATTATTTCTTGATATCAAGAATTCGAATTCTTGATATCAAGAATTCGAATTCTTGATATCAAGAAATTAATTCTTGATATCAAGAATTGAATTCTTGATAACAAGAAATGAATTCTTGATATCAAGAATTGATTTCTTGATATCAAGAAATGAATTCTTGATATCAAGAAATGATTTTCTGTTGTAAAGCAATGGTAATTCTTGATATCAAGAATTGAATTCTTGATATCAAGAAATGAATTCTTGATATCAAGAAGTCGAATTCTTGATATCAAGAATTGAATTATTGATATCAAGAAATAGGAATAAATGTTAAAACGGCTTGCCATACGCGCGTTGTTCAACGCTATGAAAGGCGGTAAGTGCGATTTATCAAGCACTTACTTGGTAAAAATTGACAAAAAAGGGAACCTGACATGGTGTCACTCACAGCGCCCTAAAGCAAAAACTACACGACCAAATTGACTGTTCTTGGTATCGTTTTTCATGGCAAAAGACACCCTATCCGATGGACATAATACATTTGTTACTGTATTTCGGGAAGTGCCCCGTTTCGTTTTTTTTTTTTGGGGGGGGGGGGGGGAGGGGGGCACCCTGTATAATGAGAATTGCAAAATATGAGTGGTATGAAGGAGGTTAAAGGGATAGTTGAGTTCTGGTAAGGAGAGTACAGTTTTTGTGAAACTGAATTTTAATAACCAAAACCTGCATCATTACATTACAAACTAATAGTTATAAATAGAAAGGAACACAAAATTACAAATGACGTAGTAAAGATCATGTTATCATTCAAAAAGAGCCGTTAAAACGTAAGAGGGCGCTCTCTAAACACTCATCGGTTTCAATCATTTTGAATAAAATATTGTGCATGTGATGTTTTGTTGAAATAGTGATTAGATAGAGAAATAACCAACAACTATTTAAATACCTATTTTGTAACTTTTTGAAAAGAGGAAGCATTTTTTTAACATTTGTAACGGCTGGTTCAAAATTCTCTAATAAACCTGGGGCCCCAGCTTTATTATAAATTGTTATATTTATGGATATTTCAGCCGTCTCTAAACCGATTTTGATCAAACAAAGATGATTTTATTATTTAAATATTATGCTCTTTCAAATTTTACACTCAGTTTTTCATTACCTCACAAAAAAAAAAAAGTAGTCTAGCGCCCTCTCTACCAAAACTCAACTATCCCTTTAACACTTTAATTTTCAATTTGTTTAATTATTTTACGAAGAAAATTATGAACAATGGAATTTGTCAAAAACAATATCGTCCATTGCAGCTGACATGATGAATATCCATACCTGTGCAGAAAATGGTTGTTTTACATAAGAGACAGAAACCATTTTAAATACAGTATAATACAAATAATGATCAAAGTAAGTAATATGCATAACTTCATTGTTTCTGGTCAAATTCTGGTCAAATTTGCACTTATTATTCTTCTTACCCTATAATGATAGCGCATCTTTTACTTTATCCTCTTTGTGTTAGAAAATAACAAATCTGGCCTGGAAATCCCCATTAACTAGAGAACATATTAAAACGAACCTCTTCCTTTGCAGCAGACTTGATGAATAGCTGAGCCACGTCTGGGTCGTCTACTAACATATCGTTGACTTGTAGAAGGAAGTCTCCAACATGTATCTTGCCGTACACCCTCTCTGAACACTCCTTCTTCCAACCGCCGATACTGTTAAAATGTAAAGATTAAATGCATTAAAACCTGTCTTAATGGCCACCTGTATAGAGCAGCCAACCTACCTACAGTTGCCACCCACGGAGTTCCCCGAAAGAGAATGGAACCTGTCTATAGAGGTCACCTGTCTACATTTGCCACCTCTCTTGCTTCCCTTAGGTGGTCACGCTGCTGTATATGCTATATATACTCCGCAAAAAAAGAAACTGGACACTTGTATGAGACCAAATATTTCGTATTCATTAACGATAAAATATATGATATTGTATATCAGATTAAAGATAAAATTACCCTCTTCAATATTCGCATACAATCCAGATGAAATCATTCATGCATGACTTGTCACGGTCAATTAACCACACCAAGGTCTGTTTTCAAAAATAGCAAAAATGGAACATCCACGCAACCATATAAATGTTGATAAGCATAATCTAAAACGCTATATTCATGAGATGGCATATTTTTTTCATTACAAATTTGACTTTTTTATGTTCATCTCAATAAAGAGTATAAATTAAGACAAATTGTGAACGTTATAGGTGTTATTTTAATCAAAAAGTAACAACATGGGGATTTCCATGGCAAATCGTTATTAGTCAAAAGCACAGTTTGTGCCCTTATTTCAGCATGAAAATGGTATAAATTCTTCTCAAGAATTCTACTGTAGTCCAAAGATCTTCAAAACCTGAATTCACCCTTGGTCAAACAGTTGGGCAGTCTTTAACATGCCATTTCTTTAGGTAAATATGGTTAAAATTGCAGGGGACACATGTAATAGACAAGCTTCATGCCTCTAATACAGACCAGTATGATAATGCTCTCTTAACCTGGCCCTTTTTTATTGACAAATTTGCATTTCCAGAGTTTGTTCATAACAATAAAGTTGAATAATGTCATAATTTCGTTGCCCCGCTCATCTTGTTTTAAGTTAACTGCTTACTATCATTTCAGTCGAATGGTGTGGTCCCTCATTGTTTTGCTATTTTTGAAAACATACCTTGCTATTGCTAATTGACCATGGCATTTCATGCATGAACGATTACACCTTTAAGTTATTCCCTGCATGTAGAGGACTAAATTCCCTTTAATTTGATAAATGATCATGTACACTTTATCGTACATTAGTATGAAATATTTCAACTTATACAAGTGTCCAGTTTCTTTTTTTGCGGAGTATATATAACAATTATGATGTTATTTTTGTTTTAGGACGATCATCGGATCGTGCAAATTATGACGATATAAGTTGGGTGAAAATGTTGTGTTTTTGTTAACTTGATGCTGCCGTCATCATTATCCAAACACTAATATATAGATAGACTGAACGATGCCGTATTGCCTACGTTGCACAGCCCTCCAGGAGCAGTGCTGCCTTCTAGAACACGGAAAGACTCTGTCGTGAACTGCATCTAATTTACGGAGTATCCATATTTATTCATCTTTTATTTAATCCGTATCATTTACAAATTTCGGCACCGGGTGCCCAAAAAGCAGAAAGACATAAAATCATATAAATAAGAACAAATGGCTCACACCACCGGTTTGTCGGGTGCAAAACGAATATTATACATTATGTTATGATGGAACACTTTGTGGTTTGAATTTTACTACAACACGTATGTATTCCTTACATGAATTGCCTTATGTGAAGAGAAGAGGGATGTAATGGAAATGCATCAACCTTAAATACTAGACCGAAACAACAGTCTCTGTTCTAACGGTTGTTTCGCTGAGATTACGTCATCTGGCTCCACTGGTATGGGGTGGTAGTATGAAGTCTGATTTATATAAGAAAACTCTACAATTGTTTTGTTGTAATTTCTGACTACAAGCTTACCAGACTGAATTGTTGACAGAGATGAGCGCCAGGTTGTCCTTGACGTCTGCTTTGTCCAGGTGGACCCTCACGGAACGACTGGACTGTTCATAAATCATGTTCCTGTAAAAACAACCATGAATTAAAATGAGCAATGTAAAATTGTCTATCAGAATTTAAGATTGTTTAAGCCAACATGGTTCAGTTAGTTTGACGCTGTGAAGTGTCCTGAACATCAAACAGGATAATTTGTTCACGGATTTTTAAAATAATCAATGCTAAGTATTCTTTATTAGAATTCAAGTACAATTAGAATCGTCTTTGTCAATTAGGATAAGGTTTTCAATTAATTTTAATATTGTATATGAAGCAAATTATTTTAGAAGTAATAAGTCCACCTCACCCGATATTTTTCCAGTCAGTTTCTTCATTGGGCTTAGGAAGCGGACGTGCTCCCATCAGTGGTAAAGTTTGAAGCCTCTGCCTCTCCTCTGCACCAGCATTATCTATTGTCTCCCCCTTCTCCTCTTCCTCTTTCTCTGCCTCTACCTCCTCTTCAATCGCTTCTACGCCTCCCTCCTCCTGCTCCCCTTTCACCGTTCCCGTTTCCTTTCCGTACTTCAGTCGATCGTACGGAGGCTCGTGATCGGGATCCACTTCCGAGTCATCAGTCGGGATTACCTCCACAGATTCTCGCTCCTCGTCATCGTCTTCAGGACAGTTGGAGTGTCGCGGTGGTCGAGGCTGCTTGAACTTCTGTTTGAAGCTTTGTCTCGACGAGACGGCGATCGGTCTGTCTTTCCCTTCCAGCTGCTTCGAGATCTTGTTCACCAGATCGTTAGTCTTCCATTTTCCCATGGCGGCATTCCCCACTTTCGGCGGAATCGCGGGTGCTTTCCTTGGTGTTGTATCGTCATCGGGTGCGTCAGGGATGCTAGCTTGGCGTTCAATCTTGAAGAGCGATTTCTGGTAGGGAGGCTCCTTCTCTGGGTCCATATTACTTGCACTTGGAGGTCGATTAGGCCAAGTGGATAGTCGCATAGTCACAATATTCTCTCGGATTTCTTTGAGGCTTTGCAGTTTTCGGGGTTGTGGTTCTGGTTTCTTTTTCTCGCCATCGTCTTCGGTGATTCCCTCGAAGCGCTCGATCGATTTGCTGATTTTCCCGGCGGGAATTGGGGCGTTGCCGACAAACTGTTCTTCGTACCGATCTGCGGAACCCAAAATGAAATATACAGTTCTTAGTTTTGATAATCAATTAATCATTATATTATATTCCAAACTCGTGCAAAATCAGGTATTCGTATAAAGCTGTGCATATTTCATGTTCCTTAACATAATAATAATAAAACCTGGGTATGGTGGCTTAGCGGTTAGAATATCCGCCTCAATTCCTTTGAGGTCCCGGGTTCGAATCCTTACTGGTTAACCAAAGACTTTAAACAAGCTACTTTCTGCCTACTGGCCAGGCGCTCTGCATTGATAAACATTGAGAAGGGAAAGTTTAAAACACGGAGTTACCAGAGGAATAGCCCCCTCCTGTAACGTTCACTACGTTTAGTAGACGTGTGGCCTGGGCCTAATGAATCGGAGATTCCAAAATATGCCAAAATGGCACGGCAAGGACTTTAACTTTGTTTTTAAATTTAACAAAAACTATTCTAGAGATCTTTGAAATTTAGAAGGTTCTGAAAATGACTCGATGGATCATTTTACCTCTTTATAGGATATTAACATCCTCAATGCTGCCTATCATCAGTACCATCAACTTACCCTTGTTCAGAACCATCCTTGACCGTCGACAGTGGTCGCCATCGTCGGCAAGGTCAAGGGCCATCATCTTGATTCCAGAAGCACCCTCTCCTCCATCTTCCCCGTCATCCTCGTCCTGCTCCGGTAGGTCGATCTCGATGACCGCAGGAAGCAGTTCTGTAACATCCGGGTTATCCGTACCCGACGGAGAGTCGGCTATCCTCTCTTGGTCAACGGGTGCTGCAGCAGCTGGTGCGGGGTCGCTGGACGGAATGGAGCATCGCGGCGTAGAGGGGGGGCTCTCGAAACCACTGTCTTCGTGTGGGCGCTTCTAAATTAAAGCATCGATATACCGTTAATTAACAATATGTTTATTTGTGAAAATGTACGATCTATACGAAACGTTGATTAGAATGAATATGAACTCACTTGTAAGATTACATTCAATGTATTCAGTGTTATTTTACTATATTCATGGCAACCGTTTCACCTGGTCTAGATGAGTATATCTTTCCCTTTGTTATCTTTATTCATTGCTCTTCGATGTTGCCTAAGTTCATTTCAGATACCAAACTTATAATGTAAAAACCCACCGCTCTATTTCCTCTGTTGGTGACCTCCCCTAGCTGAGCTGTGCCGTCAACATCATCTACTTCCGGGTCTCCTGATGGCGCATTAAACTCTTCTTTGTCCGGATGTGACTTCTGACCTTTCGCCATGGTTTCTTTTCGGGTTATCGCGTTCTGCACCTTCTGAAACCCCCTCACCCAGTTCATCATCTCGGCACTGAGAAACAGAAGCAACACAGAATCATGCAATTATAAACGATGAAGTGACAACAATTTTTAAAATTCAGTACGGGAAAATATAGTTTTTACATGCAAAGTATCAGAGTTACATAAGCTTAATTATTTGCAGTTTCATTATACCTCAGCTATGTATAACAAAGATGTATACATTTACAAATATTGTAAGTTCTTTATTAACAGGCAATCAACGTGGGGGTATTATAGCTGATGTCATGGCAATTAGAATCATGGGACACATACAACAAACGGTTACTGAAACAAGGCCCAGAAGGGAGCAGGTTTAATGAGTCACAAAGATGACATTCCCCCCCCCCCCCCTTTCAATGTGTCATGTTTATGTACCTTTTATGCGGCTTGAAGTACCTCGGGAGCCCGCCGTGCACGATAATGAAGATGTTTTGAGGCTTCCCCGTCCTCCCCATCATCATCTCGAGCGAGTGGATGTGGATGTTGGCTGTGAAGTGGAACTCGGTGAACTTCTTACTCTTCTTGTCCTTCTTCAGGAACGCCTTCTCATCTTTGTAGAGCAGAAGGCAAAACCGGAGCGGTCCTGTGTTCTGAAGAACACCATATCGCTTCCCATTTTTCTGCAATCATATCAAATTAGACAAGAGAGATAAGTTGTCTGAGTAATAAAATCAAAATCTCTCTTCCATGTCTTCAGGAACGACTTCTCATCTTTGTACAACAGAAGACAAACCGAAGCGGTCCTGTGTTCTGAAGAACCCCATATCGCTTCCCATTTTTCTAGAATCACATAAAAAATATATAAATTATTCGGGTTTTATTACTATTGAAGTGAACTTCTTTCTCTTCTTATCCCGTTTTTCAGAAACAACTTCTCATCTTTGTAGAGAAGAAGACAAAACTGGAGAGGGTCCGTGGTCTGAAGAACCTCATCCGTTTTTCTTAAATCAGATACAAAATAAAGAAATTGTTCGGGTTTTATTACTATAGAAGTGAACTTCTTTCTCTTCTTATCTCTCTTGAGGAACGACTTCTCGTCCTTGTGAAGCGGAAGACAGAACTGAAATAGTTCATATATAGTCAAATCCGTGTATAGGGACCACCTAGAAGAAACAAGAATAATGTCCACCGGTGACCTTTATAGACAGGTTCGTTTTTCGATGCAGGGGATGACTATTGGTGACCAATATAGACAGGTTGGCTTCTATAGTGTGGCAACTGAGACAGGTTTGATTGTACTTCATTTTTATCAATGTATATACAGCGTTATTGCTTTGCCGAACTGATTGGGGGCTACACATATTTATTGGGGGCACTATGCATGGTTAAAGGATTTTCTGGTCATTGCTTTTGTAGCTAAACCACCATGTCCACTGTTTATTGAAGACAAATTATACAGTATATGCGAGTGTTGTTTATTATTGCCATATGACAGGGGCAACAAACTAAGGCTGTTGTAGGCAAGAATTTATGGGCACTTAATTTATTGCGTGTATGCATGCAAACGAATATTTAATCCATAATGCAAATCATCTGTAATTGAATTCAATGTTATGTGTCTTTAAATATTCACTTAGTCATAAGTGTTGCATTTGAACATTTTATTCCGTTCTGGACCCCTAGGACCAGGAGTGCCCCCCAACCACCAACAAGAGATTGTTGAGCACTTCCATATTCGGGGGGGGGGGGGGGGGGGGACTTCTTGCAAGACCATGTCATATTCAGTCCAAACTATTTAAAATATCGGCACAAACACGTCATATTATTCTAGCAATCTTATGTAAAATTCGGGCAAATTCATGTCATAATCGGGCGAATTCGTGATACATTCGGGCAAATCATGTAATTTTAGAGTAATAAAACATCATTTTCGAGCGAAACTGTCTCATTAAAAAAGAAACGGGAAGGAATATTCTTCGGGCAAATGAACCGTCGGCCCCCTGAAACAAAATGTGCCCCTATACGCCTGTGGCCATACTGTTGGTATTTACCCGTTCAGGACTGATTGATTTTGCTATAAGATGTATTCTCCATAAAGCCAGTCCGAGTTCGAACCAATATATACATGTGTAGTATGTGTGGTGAATACACATTAATGGAAATAAATATTAATAACAGGATACCATAAATGTTGTACTTTCAAAGAAAGTGAAACAACTCTTTGGCCTCATGTGAAAAAGATGGATGGCTTCTCCGAAATGATTATAATGGTTAATCTATCCCCAACATAACGCGCCTAATATTGCAACGACAGTAGTTTTGCAAATGGGTCATGCTTTAAAGGGATCTAGGATCTTTGTTGGCAAGTGCAAAAGTGATGAATGGTTGATGAAATGTGTATTGTTGTGATCCAATATGTTCACAAAGTAATGTGTGAAAATGTCACGTTAAAGTTATTATGGCCGAGAGTAATGATCAACAATGCAAAGTGATATCCCATAACTCATTGCACTAGCTTTGTACACAGCTATGACTATCCAGTGGATAGTTAAAAATCCGGACACTTTAATCGTAAATATTTTGTTAACGGATGGGAAATTTGAAAAAAACAAAACCTGTCCCATGCTTATATTGGTAATACGGATACAACACAGCATATGAGAATAGCTCTAGATTTCTAATAAACTTTATTTTGGATTTGGACGATAATACTAGATCCCTTAATAACTAACCTCTATTCTAAATGGGAGTACACATTCACATCATCTTTTTCAAAATAATAGCAAATCGTAATATACAATTCATTTTCTATACCATATGACATACAGACAAATCAAAATAATCTGAATAGACCATAATCATAATCGGCACTAGCACTTGCCCTATTGCCCGGGGCAAAAATACACTTGTGTGGGGCAAGTAAACTATCATAAATGCCCTAGTTTTGTTGCCCGATCGGGCAACTACATTATTGGTCAACTATAAGAGAATAATGGAATTCCTTAGGTTTAAATCTCCTCTAGAAGAAATCGGACAAGTAAACTTTCTGTTTGGGCAAGTACAATTTGAAAAGTTATGATTTTACTTGCCCAAATGGGCAACTCAGAAAAAGAGTTAGTGTGGAGGCTTGTCATACTCATGCCTTTTATTGTATGTCACACAATTGGTCACCAAACAAGGCGACCAGTACAAGCGTAGAAGGGGAAGGAATATATAAGTAATACAAAACCGATATTAAATCAAGCCGTAATGTAATTAACAAATTAAATACCGAATGGTCATGTCAATTATTAACATCTTTGTATAAGTAAGTGTCCTTTTAAATGATATCAATAAGTTGATTATTGACGAAAGGTTAGTTTTATATTCACAAGTACCTTTTTTGACAGATAACACTTTCATAACTACCGCCATATTGTTCAACAACTACTACTACAACTACTACTGCTAGTAGAAAAAGTAGTAGTAGTAGTAGTAGTAGTAGTAGTAGTAGTAGTAGTAGTAGTAGTAGTAGTAGTAGTAGTAGTAGTATTATTATTATTATTATTATTAGTAGTAGTAGTAGTAGTAGTAGTAGTAGTAGTAGTAGTAGTAGTAGTAGTAGTAGCAGTAGTAGTAGTAGTAGTAGTAGTAGTAGTAGTAGTAGTAGTAGTAGTAGTAGTAGTAGTAGTAGTAGAAGTAGTAGTAGTAGTAGTAGTAGTAGTAGTAGTAGTAGTAGTAGTAGTAGTAGTAGTAGTAGTAGTAGTAGTAGTAGTAGTCAGTCATTCAGTCAGTCAGTCACACTCAAAACTAATTATATTATGAGGCGTTAATTAAATATGTTTACACCCTACATCTGAAACGTTAATCAATTACTCTTATAGAGTTGCGGGAAATGTACGTAAGTTATTTGTCATTTTAATGATACCATGATAGCTGATAAGTGCAAAAGGTTATTATTTCAATTTCACAATGCCTGCTTTTGCATACTGCTTCTAGTAAATATTGCTCACACTAACACTTTTACCACGAATACTAATGCCAGCCATACATCTTATTGATATTGTACATCTTATACAGTTAACAGGTTACTGTAAAATCTGATATCACAAGATAAATATTACATGCTCCTATTAGATGCTAATGTATTCCCATTTCCAACAACGTATGATCCGAATGGGTGGCTTAAAAATGTAAATTAAAAAGTTCATGATACAAATTTAGAACCAAATACAAACAATCCAATAATTTTTTTTTATCACAATGCGATGCCTAAAATCAAATGTAAGAAGTTTATAATACCAGGCAATCCAAAACAGTATTTTGGAATAATAAAAAATAATAACAATATATTGAAGGTGGGAAAACTTACCGGAAACAAGAGACTGAGTCCACCGGTAACTGTCTGGTTTTCTCCCTGAGTCAGGTAGCCGCTGTTGAGTATCACTCCTTCACTTTCCCCGCCATCTTCGCCTTCTCGATCACTCATGTCCTCAGCCTCAGGAACTTGGAATAATCAAACGATGCACGAATTTCTACATTTACTAAAACAAATATCAGCTTCAGACCGAAGAGGCAGAAGATTTAACTAGGACGGACAATTCAGTATTCTTACACCTGAACTGTTGAATGATTATTACTCTACATTGCGTTTCCTCGTATAGGAGGTTATTTCTACATGTTGAAATTCCATTCATTTTTGTAATGGTTTATATCGGACAATTTGGTGTTATTGAATTCCATGCTTCACTTGAATAAGCCCATTCTAACGCATAGGGAAAGAGGTTTACATATTGAAATGGGGAACTTCTTCGTTGTTTTATTTTTGGTCGGTTTGTTCCCTTTTCCACACACAGGAGCAAAACAAAACTACATTACTCATTCATTGTGCACTTTTATAATGATTTCCCATTACAATAGCCACGAATATATTAGTATACAATACGCTCGCACAGAATGAAATAATGCATTCCGATTTCATCAACCATATCAACACACATCGTACAACAGCATGAAAAAAAAAACCGTCAAAATACTTATACTATATACCAATTACAATACCAATTAAATAATTCATAAATTGCACTATCCATCTGAAATTTGCTTGAAATAAAATGCGCTTGAAATAGTTGGAAATAATTCATGTTCTTACCATTTTCCTCGTAGTCCTGGAGTAGTATCCCATTGCGCTTAGTCCCTCTCACCCTGCTGAACATTTTAATCAAAACTACACAAAGAACTAACTAAAGTACAAGATTTTCAAGTGAAAGCAAATTTGGACATTGTAGCTTAGTTAGAACGCATATTGACAATTTACGTTATTAATCATCAGTAGCGAACTAGTCAATATAACCATCAGTAGTCATCTATTCAATTAAACCATCAGTAGTCAATATAGTCAATACAACTATCAGAAGTCAATATATTAATTCAAGAATATCAAGCCAGTGTTATACTGACCATGCACGCGTACGGCCGGAGGTCAAACGTAACAATGCTTGGTTGAGCATGTGCAGTACGAGCATTCACCTGTATATCGTCTCATCCCTGTGTCTGGCGCAACGTGTTAGATTATATAATTATAACTCAAAGTCGAATCTCCTGCAGACTAACAGGAATGGTATCTAGCCAGGAGTTAAATTTAGACTCATAACATTCTCTATTGAAGCATTTGTTGTTGTTGTTGTTGTTTTTTAAATTACTTTTTAGCTTAGTGCTCTTGCAAATTAAAAAAAAAGAATATCATACCGACTTTTTAACAGTACAGATCATCAAGTCAGTCGAAGCTCGCAACTATTACTTATCAAATTTATTGACAACTTTCTTTTATGCTTTTTTTTTTTTTTACTTCAAGATCTTTAAGAATGCTCATTAAACTGAATTTGCAATCACATCAATGGGATTTATGGTTCATTACGTGATGGTAGCTTTACATTTAAAACATGGAATATAAACACCTTAAAAGGTTAAAACATCGGTCTATGCATAGAATATTAAACCACCCAAATTTTAGCTCACACGCGATTATTGTGATAATATCAACATTGTAAGGCGATATCGTGAGTTATATCTTTTGTCGGACTCCATACCGAGGGAAACTGTCCCTCCTCTTAAACATGAGACTGTTAAAAGAAGGGAAAGCTTCAGAGGAGATTTTCTCGTTAATGATTCTGAGAAATTCCTCACCTAATCACTTTCAAATCTTAATATTCCACCCAACAGAATCGTTAAAAATATTAAGTGAGGCATTAAATTAGGGGACTAGTAACATTCTCCAAATCCACAAAACATAATTAGACATAGTGGTTCTCTCATACCGTGTTGTATCCGTATTACCAACAGAAGAATGGAACATGTTTGGTTTACAATTGAAAGTCAGTGCAGTGAGTTGGGAATAGCATTTATATTTTGCTTATTACTCAGCCTTAGTAACATCCATTTTACATCAAACTTTTCACACAATACTCAAGAGGACATAACAAATTACAATACTACACATGTTACCAACCTTTCAGCACGTTATGCACATGCCAAGTTACTAGATCCCTATTATATTACCTGGAGAAAATATCCATATCGTTATATTGGTGGCTGCTTCGATGGCAGGATTTGGTCACATAATTTTAGCATTTGCACATAATTGTTTAAAATGATAATATTGGTTCATGTATGGAAGTTAAGGCAAATACAATTTTAGCTCACACCCAAGTATGATATTGTCAACGTACATGGGTTAGACGGAAATTAATACGTTTAAAAGAAAATATCGTTTATTATAATTATGACGGTATCTCTATATTTAAACAGTGGGGATGGCGTGTATTGTATTTTTCAAATAAACGCTCATAGTTATATCAATATATCGGTTAATGTTGGGAAATTGTGAACATGCCCCTTTCCGCTCACACACAACTTGATACTGTACTCATATTGTTGTCAGATATAGTTCAGTTGTTGGCACCCCGTTCCAGTCCAGGAGTCAGGTGCGACCAGGGTTCAACCAGATAGGGGGCAAATCGGGGGGGGGGGGGGGGCAGATTCTCCACAAAGGGTGCATATTCACTAAGCAGATCCCCAAAAGGGCAGATTCCATACGAGTTTGAAGTTTACCAGAACAGGGGGAGGGGGGGGGGGGGGGGGGGCAACGTTTGATCAACATAAATAACATGAATAATGGTATATTATTTACATTATTTGCAACAAAGGACTAGCAATCAGAGTCTATCATCATAATTCCATTTTAAGTTTGTTTCACAGAATAAGTATGCAACTCGAGAAAATTATTGCTTATTTAGTCATGGCATCTAAAATAGCCTGAGAATGGAACCAAGCCTTAATACGTTTATATGAAAATGAGTTTTCAGGATCGATTGCCATTTTTTTCTTAAGTTTTCATGTATATAATTATCTGTCCTCAACACATATGAATTCAAAGATATATGGTGGCAATCGGCGGGAATGAGGCAACTGACAACCCCTTCCTCCCCAGCCCCCGCCCCCGCGCCCGCGCCCTTGGCTACGCCATTCGCGGTCATGTGTTTTTGTTTGTCAATGGTATCTGTCAAAATGCCTCTGGTTATAATCGCTTTGTATTATTATGGCGCTATTCATCTGCCAATACCATTGATTCGTGGCGTTTTAAAGCTTTTTAGTTCCCCAAATCAGCAACTTTAGGAAAAATCCCGATTTAGCACGATTACTGGGTAGGTCGTGTTCCGCTTTCCACTCTTTCAAGCACGTATTCGAAGCTCTAGAGGGAGTTATTAATTAAATGGTTGAACGGTTATAACTTTGGAATAATCATGATTACTTATGAGTTCTAGATTTAATTGTCTTGAATTCTGACAAATATTTCATTAATGTCATATTCATATCCTGCATTTTGTAATAGATCGAATATTAATCAAGATTAAAGATTACAACTTATTGTCATTGTCATTATACTGAATATATTACTGACATAATTAATGCAACTTTGAACCAGAACGAAGAACTGATCCCCTTTTTTTAATGACTTTTGCATTTTCATTATATTTGATTAAACAATTGTGGGGGGCCAAAGTATGATAAAACCATGATTGTGACGATGTGATGTTCCACAGAGTGATCTCCATCTGCACCTAATACATATTACCTAATACAACCAATATTGTTGACATGTGCAGAAAGTGATGAATGGTTGATGAAATGTACATTTTTGTTATCTGATATGTCCACTAAAGTAATGTGTGAAATTATTAAATATCTTTTTAACGAACGGGAAATTTGAGAAACCAAAATATGTTCCATGATGTCATTGGTAATAAGAATACAACATGGTATGAGGGAACCACTGAACTTATAATTTAGTTGTGTGGATTTGGACAAAGTTACTTTATCCCTTTAAACAAAATCATGTCACGAAAGTTCGCAGATTGCTCAAATGCACTTTGGTCCCAACCTGTGTCTTCTTGTCATGAATCGACTGCTCTCTCACATTGTTAGGTCCTTTGTTCATTCTTCTACTGTTCTCGTTACCAATGAATGCAATGATACTCAATGTAATAATAGAGCTGAATTCCAAAAGGCGATAAATCCACTTTTTCAACTTTGGGGAAAAGCAGGTTTATTTCTGCAACTTTATACAGATGCTAATTAGTTGTTCCCTTGTTTCTGATTTCGAATACAGGTACGTAACTACCCAGCTAGCCACCTGACGTCGGGCCGATGTCGGAATTTGGTTGCCGGATGTCGGCATATCGCCGTTGGCTCGAGGTTAAAATGTCCGCCAGCCCAACATCGTCACGACGTCATTTTTGTGATATATTGGCATAACGTCATTTTCCGACAATGGCCCAACATCATCTCATGACATGATGTTGGGCCATTGTCGGAAAATGACGTTATGCCAATATATCACAAAAATGACGTCGTGACGATGTTGGGCTGGCGGACATTTTAACCTCGAGCCAACGGCGATATGCCGACATCCGGCAACCAAATTCCGACATCGGCCCGACGTCAGGTGGCTAGCTGGGTATGTTTTAACATTTGGATTTGTATCTAGCTACGTAGCCTTTATTTACACCAATACCATTATTACTGGATTATGATAGACCGTGGATTGACGCCTTTTGGAACTAAACTCTTCATATGGAAATGGTATAAAATGCATATTATTTGAAGTAATACACAATACTCAATGTCATGCAATTTGGCAATTTTATTAACACATCTCCCTTTGATACATACAAAACAATAAATAAATCCTCGTGCAGACAGCTCGTCAACAAAAGAGGAAATCTTAATCGGCTCTTCTTCTACTCGTTACCATGGTTACTGTGTTTAAGCCAATGTGAAATACAATAAGGATTATTGTTACAACGGTTACCGACGTTTGTTGAACTTTGCTAAAGTTGGAAATTCAGATATACTATAGCCTATGTTCCTTTATGTTTGATCTATACACGCACAAATTATGATAAGAAACAGTTTTCCCCTTCGAAATATTCCAGGTTATACATTTTCTGTATGCTGTTGCTTATTTATACATTTGTTCATTATATATAATTATGTTGAAAGGGTGTGGGAAAACAAAATCACATCATATTCTATAAACTTTGTTTGATCAAAAATTTTCAGAAATGGCCGGAATATCCATAATTACATCATTTCAATAAAGTATGGGTCCCACGTTACCCTGGCAACGGCCATGAATGGTTGGTCATATTTATAGAGAACCACCGATCTTCCAAAAGGAATATACTTAGTATTGTACACTTTCTTTGCAGTGAAAATTTGTAAGATCTGCTACACATAATACCAGCCCAACTAAAATGTGAAGAATCGAATATGCACATGAACATAAAATAATATGTATTATTAAAACAGGTGTATTTACAAAGACTTGAAACCGGCAAGTCAATTAAAAGCAACTTAAGTGAAGAAATAATGTTTTGAAATAAAAACTGCGCTAAGCAAAATAAATTACACACATAAATAACTAAAACGTAACGAAGGAAAAAATGGGTGAAGGTATGTTAGACAAAATGTTGTGAATTTTGAATCGTTTGCTATCAGATCTACACAAAACACACTCAAGAACATGAACAACAAGTACGAACACAACTCAATTCAGAAAGGAACAGGATTCTTTAAAGCGTTACTAAATCATGGTTACAAGTATATAGTTAACAATTTACGTATTGGAAAGCAAAGATAGACAGGGGAATCAGATTTGTAAATTACAGCTGATAGGTTCTATATCATTTAATAATGGTCATGGTCAAATGTTGGACATACTAGTACACATAAATGCAAGACAGAACATGTATGGCAACGTGCGTGTTCTATTGAAGGTACAATTGCAGCCCCATGGATGACAATTCGGACTAAAAACTTTGTTTTCAAACGGATTTCTATTTCATTTATTGTACCTTTAAACTCAAGCCCAAATATACAAAGATACGAAATGTACACGATTATAAACTAATGGTCAAGATAAATATAACAGTACGTGAAGAGTAAAATATAAGATAATGCAAATAATTATTATTTACAGGCGTATTTACAAAGACTTGAAACCTGCAAGTCCATTTCGATTTTGTATAGCTAAGTCCACCCTCCCTCATAAAAAACACAATGTTACACAACGAAGCATACACATCTAAACAAGATATTAAAAGTGGACATTTTAAAATGAGATAAAACGATCTGTTTTTAGCATTTTTAAAGTTCAATATCGCTTCTACAACAGAAAACTTCTCATCAAAAATATGATAAACGCAAATTAAATCAGAATCAAAGCGCAAATATATATGTAGAGAGATTATTTTGCATGAAGCAAGCCATACAAGTTTAAGGTCGACAGGGAAAGTTGAAATAAGTGACACACCATGAAATAATTATATAAGATATCAACTTGAGACGTACAAGTAAATGCAATAAAGAACATCTTTGTTTGCAATATATATGTTCGGCATGTTCGAATAAATACTTTTACGGACAATTTAATTAACAATAAAAGCAATATTATTTGTTGTTGGTAATTTAAGCATTCATAGTGTAGGCCTGTCCATGTATTTCTGTTCAAGCTAAGTAGAACATTCATTGTGCGTAGTGGATGATGAACGTTATAGATGCTCCTCGATTCATTGACAAGTAATTAACAAATAATAACAATTTTATTTTAATCCAGGCGTCATCAACCATTCACTGTTTTAATAGACCAAATTCTTGTTGTTTTTCACATTAAACATTGATCGTCAAATGCATTCTGTTTTCCTTTCAGGCACATCAGTGTCACGTATTTCCATTTCATCTGCCGCGACCCATTTGGCCAGAACGTCCATTTATGTAATATATCAAGTTCTGTATGCTCGGACAGGAAACTTTCTTCTCCCTGCTATGCTTATAAAGAAGAACATCAATCAGCAACGATTGGATACAACATCGGCCGGAATTCGAGTACTTTACAGAGTTTCCTGCTAATAATATGCTTCAAGAGAACATTACATTTCATCTTTTGGGACTGCATTAACCAGTTTGTGGAGTATCTCACAGCTACGCTTCAGAAGAACATCGAGTGTCAGCATTTTAGGAACGACATTGTCTGCTGTCATCAGTTCCTTGCGTAGACGTATACGCTGTGTTACAGTCATTATTGTCCTGACATGGTATTTAATCTCATGCTTATTGGACACGATTCAGAAGTATATTGACTGAATGCGTTTGGGCACCGAATCAGCGAGTTTCTTGATGAGATCGGATGGCTGTATGATGATAGGAAGACTGGTTTTGTTATGAGGAGATTCTAGCTCTGCCTTCACGAACTCCTGAGAAGACAAACAAAAAAGGAAATTATTTTAAAATGCATGTCGGATCATTAAAACAAAATGTGTATTCTCATCGCATATTAAACACAACGAATAGTCATCACAGCAATTATAAGTTAATTAGGAGATAATGATAACGTTCAAACAATATTACAGACTTTTACATGTTCTTAATAATTTGTAATTTGCGAGACCTTTGCTGGGTTTTCAATCTATATGAAAGTACGCTTATTGACAGAGCTCTAATTATAATAACTCCTCCTTCGAGTGATTGCATACTTGTGCATATTGCGCACTATGTAAGCGCATGACTTCAGCACATATCGGGCAAGTAGTGGCATTTCCGCTGCGAAATTGTGTAAGTCGAGAATTTAGCTTTATTTGTTGATTTATTTTCGGCAATTTCGGCAATTAACAACACTTTCATTTGATATTTCAACAATATTATTTTAAATGTTGCTTGTAAGTATCGGTTTCCATGGTGGTGTATATAATACGTGTGGTTTGCGGCTGCACCATGTGAGAGGGGGTGGATTGGTGGATTGATATAATTTTATATCTAGGCTGTGCACGATGTTTTCTGCGACCCAACAAACCAAGACCAGTACACATACACAAATCTTTGCAGCATAATTTTGTTCATTGCTGTATAAAACATGATCCAACAAACCTGGTTATGCCCGATCCTTGTGATTGGGACGGGTTTATGTGAGATCTCCGTGATGATCCAGTCACACTGCTTGCCTTTCTCTGGTTCCGTCAGGGCGCACGGGGCCTTAGAGGTGATCCCCGATCTCCTGGCCGGACCATCCTTCACAGACTTGATCTGTCAGGGTGAAAACAATAGAGTTCATTCAATCTTTCTCTTCAAATGATTATTACGTAACCTTACATATTAATGAACTAAAACACACGAACAAATATAATTCCCCTGTGGGTGACTTCACCGCTTCCACATAATTTGTCCGATTTTCACAAAATTTGGCGAATTCTTGTAAAATCCTCTTGCAAATATTTCATTTAAAGTGTAACTCTATTGGTAATCTCCAGTTGCTTTCATAGCCATATAATGCATAGCATGTTCTTAATTTTGTTTGAATGGTTATGTTATTAAGTCAAGTTCAGAAGAAAACAAAATATGGTGACTAAATGGTTATGATTTCCCATTGTAAACTTTCGAAATATATTCCCTTTTGGGCCTGAGAGTAAGTAAGTAAGTAAGTAAGTAAGTAAGTAAGTAAGTAAGTAAGTAAGTAAGTAAGTAAGTAAGTTAGTAAGTATGTATGTAAGTAAGTAAGTAAGTAAGTAAGTTATTAAGTAAGTAAGTAAGTAAGTAAGTAATTAAGTAAGTAAGTAAGTAAGTAAGTAAGTAAGTAAGTAAGTAAGTAAGTAAGTAAGTAAGTCAGTAGGTAAATAAGTAAATAAGTAAGTGAGTAAGTAAGTAAGTAAGTAAGTAAGTAAGTAAGTAAGTAAGTAAGTAGGTAAGTAAATAGGTAAGTAAATATGAAGGTAATTAAGTAGGTAAGTAAGTAAGTAAGTAAGTAAGTAAGTAAGTAAGTAAGTAAGTAAGTAAGTAAGTGAGTTAGTAAGTTAGTAAGTAAGTAAGTAAGTAAGTAAGTAAGTAAGTAAGTAAGTAAGTAAGTAAGTAAGTAAGTAAAATGGTAAGTAAGTAAGTAAATAAGTAGTAAGTAAAGGCCTGTTCACATATCACCGGATAGTAGGTTAAAGGGATGCTCGACGAAGATAACATTTTTAATCCATTCATCTCCGTTCGTATGCGTGTCTTGTCCTTTCCTTGGTAGGCGATGTACGTTGTTCTATCCGGCGGAATATTTTGTGCATGAAGCAATGGAGACAAATTTTGTATTCGTCGGGCATCCGTTTAATCCGTCCAGTGATATGTGACCGGACTTAAGAAAGTTGGAGTACATACCTCATTGTGCCTGACTTCAATGCCCCAGTGTACAAAGGAAGACCTCTCTAGTTCCAGAACCTCAGCCTTTGGAAGTCGTTGAAGACGAACTTTTATCTGGCGGAAATCGAGAGAAAAGAAAATCACGATATTAAAAAAGCTTCGTACATAAACGATAATTAAACCAAAGGAAAGGCTGACACATGTGTTAAAAAAAAAAATATGGAGGTGCCTTATTTGAAATCAATGGTAATGCTATTTTCCCTCAAAAATAGATCGTATCTGGTGAACAGATGGATTTTATGAAAATTTAATATAAACTGATAATAATTTACTTTGATGAGTTTTAAAACAAACATTTAGGTATGTTTTCTCTTCAAAATTACTCAAACGTAGGTCAATATCGTCATGAATGTTAACTTTTAATACGGGATTGAGGGATTTCCACAAAAACTAATCTCTAGATTGAATTGACTGTATTGTGACATATTATTTGTATTCATACCTCGTCCTCGGCCGTTGTCCTGACGAAGTCCATCGCGAGTTTGGCGTCGGTGACCATCTGGGTGTTGATCTGCAGTACTCTGTCTCCGACGCGGAGTTTCCCGTGTAACTGCTTGTTGAGATCCTTCTTCCATCCAGCAATCCTGCAAAAGACAATGACAATGACAATGACAATGACAATGACAATAACAATGACAATGACAATAACAATGACAATGACAATGACAATATCAATGACAATGACAATGACAATATCAATGACAATGACAATAACAATGACAATGACAATGACAATATCAATGACAATGACAATAACAATGTCAATGACAATGACAATGACAATGACAATATCAATGACAATGACAATAACAATGCCAATGACAATGACAATGACAATGACAATATCAACGACAATGACAATAGCAATGACAATGACAATGACAATATCAATGACAATGACAATAACAATGACAATGACAATGACAATGACAACGACAATGACATGAGTTTGAAACTGAAACAAATAAAAATACACAAAGACAAACGAACGAAAACCGTCGGATTTTACAAGAATTAGGCCTAATTTTGCCATACATCTAAAAGAAGAATTAGCAGGTCTATCTTATCTTAAAAGAAATTCACAAATATTCATCTCTATCCGTAGTCTGAATTGCAGGATTTTTTGTAAACCTTATTTAAATCTAACATTTCGAATATTGGTTCCCGTAGCAACAATATATGGGGACATGAACATTACTCGCTATGACCGTCTATGTACTCACCACACTTCTTTGTTGATTGTTGTAAGTATTATTGTGTCCAGCAGCTCTGCCTTCGAGAAAGTTTCATCGATGTATGATTTCGATTTTTCCCAGCGAATAAACCTATAGATTTAAAAAAACAAACAAAAACAATACAATATAGGTTGACAGTTTTCTAGCATTAAAAGGTAATTTGTGACATGGTTACTGATCTGGTGCTATATACTGTATAAGCAGAATCAATACACGGCATATTTTACCCAGATTTATAGACACTGTACTGACTTGGATCCCTTCTATTCGTAGTATACATTAATGACTTGCCAAACGGCATCTCTGTATATTCCCGCGTTAGATTATTTGCGTATTATTGTAATAATTATATTATACAGAATCATTTACAAAATAGAAGATACAAGTTATCTTCAACACGACATCCACGCATTTCAAGAACAACGCAGTAACTTTAAAGGCAGTTCGGATTGGTCAATCAGACGCGCGGTGCCATCTTGCGAACGCCTTATGCACTGTGCGGAATATACTCTGGCTCAGTGTTATGCAGTGTGCACAAACTACTTCAAAATGGCGACCAGCGGTGAAGCAACTAGCATCCCAACGCCTTATAAGCTTTAAACTCACCCCATGTCCTTTCGGTTGTCCTGATTTTGTTCATCTCGGTCAAGGCCCGTAACAATGCTGATTGGATCACTCAGCATGACTGCCGGTGACGATTTATCGCGGGTTCTTCGTTGGGGGCGGCCTAGCTGGCCCGTGTTCATGTAATGGTGTGATTCTGAGTGCCGCAGTGACAGTGTGAGGGGTGCCTTAGGCCTCGCTGGGAGTGGAGGGGGCACTGATGAAGCGGGTCTGCCTATGTCAACGGTTGTTCCGCGGCGAGTCCGCAGGCGCCCTCCGTCAGTGGCATCTGGTGATTCAATACCTAGCGGTGACACAATTAAAGGGGTAGTTCAGTTTTGGTATAGAGGGCGCCGCACGAAATAATTTTTTCGTGAGATAATGACAAAACTGAGTTTGGAAGAGCATACTATTTTAAATCGAATTCAAAATCGGTTCAGAAACGGCTGAAATATAAATAAATATTCCGATTAGAATAAATCTGGGGCCCAGATTTATTCGATGATTTTTTTTTTATATTTAAAAAATGCTTACACTTTGTGAACATTTTTCAAAAGAGGTTTTTGAATATTTAATCTATTATTTCAACAAAACATCACATGCATAATTTTGTATGAAAAATGGTTGAAACCAATGCTTTTTAGAGAGCGCCCTCTTGTGTTTTAATGGCTCTTTTTTTAATGATAACAGTCTTTTTACTTAGTCGTTTGTAATTTTCTATACCTTTCGAGCATGGTGGAGTTATAACTATTAGTTTGTAATGTTATTGTGCAGGTTTTGGTTACTAAAGCTCATCCTTACCAAAACTGTACTACCTCTTTAAACGTTATAAACGCTTGTTTTAAGTGTTACAGTCCGATTTCTAATTTTGGAATAAGGGACCACTCACACATTGGTGTTCCCATACCAATACTCTACTCATAGAGTATCAATATCGTCCCATATCTCCTTCCAGTTTGCTTTCCCAAAGCAGGATTTGTCCTTTCGGGGTTTAGCAGCAAATGCAAGCAAATATATTGCTATTTTCTTGATGGAAAACTTTTTACTAAACCATTGAAAAAAATAGATATGATAGGAATATATTTTTGTTTTCATAACAAAGTAAAGGACCCCTTTCCTCAAATTTAACAATGGAACTGCTTAATGCTCCCTAAAGATTAAAATAATCATTATCCGAAAGGTGTGGGTTTGCTGGTTTGTTTGTGTGTGTGTGTGTGTGTGTGTGTGTGTGTGTGTGTGTGTGTGTGTGTGTGTGTGTGTGTGCGTGCGTGCGTGCGTGTGTTTGTTGCTGCGATTTTTCATCACATGAGCAGTATTGTGGCAAACTTACTTGTTCCTCTGTCGAGATGGTTATTCTTCCTCGGCAATACAGGCACGGGATTGTCGCCGTGGTCTAAAATGTGGCTAGCCTCGTCGTCATCATGAGGGGCAGTACTCCTGCGGATGAACGAATCGTAGATGCTATCCGGCGCCTCTTCGTAGGCTACCAGGCCAGTTTCTACTCCTGACGAGTCTGAAAAGAGGAACAAACTCATACTATTGACAACCCGTATGTTGAATATCAATAGATAACGGGGAAAAAGATTGGTCTGTCTCATTCTCTCCACGTTTGACGGGGGAATTTATTGAATTGTTTATTAAGCATAAGTGAACCATTATACGGAAGTGGCATATTATAGCTTATGCTTGCTGGGTATCTGTTATGTTCCGAGGAAATCGTTATGGCCGGATGGCATCAACATTGAGGTGATTATCATCTATTTTAATCATTCTGTATAATTTTGGGTGTAATATCATCAATTGAATTGTATACAAATACTATTTAGTAATAAGGGGCAAAGACATGGTTAAGACACAGTTTTAAGACTTTAGCTTTAGTTCGCGAATATGAATGAACCGCTTATCAATACGAATGAAAAGTTAACGAAATTGGCCAGGAAAACCTATATATACTAACGCCAGCTTGTGTTGCATCATACACGTCATATGTATACCTTTATTTACTCTCCTCCTCAGGATAACTGACTTCGCCAGCTCTCTCCTCGTCCTCTTCTTGATATTGTTGTCGATCTGCTCTACCTCATCATCCTCCAGTTCGAAGCAGAAGTTGACGGGCATCAAGCGGGGCGATGGCGGACATGCGGCTGCGTAGTCGCTCCCGGTGTGGCTCCCCTGGCTGCCGATGGAGGAGCGCGAAGACCTGTTGGAAGGCGGGTTCGAAATCGAACCACGACCACTGTCCTCACTAGCTCTCTGCAAAAATAAATAATTTGTCATAGACGTATGATTGTTTAGTTCATGTATGTTTGTTATTTGTTTGCGGATATGAGGTTTCGGCTATCCACTCATCACGAAGGGGTGCGACGACTGGTTGTGGAAGGCGGGATCAAACCATGATCGCTGTCCTGCCTGGCCCGATGCAATTAAAAATCGTATATGTATTTGTTAATTTAATTTATCTATGTTCATTATTTTGTTTCCGACAAGACGTTTTAGCTACGAAAAAGGTCGACCATATGCAGCTGTAACGTTCAGACAGGGGTGCGTCTTCTCCACACCGGCGAACTGGCGAGCACGCCGTCAGCGAAGACACCAAGGCCATGACGAGGTATGTAACCTCGAAGTAGGCAAATGTCCCAATCGACACGCAACGATTGACCAGAGAGTGGCGCGACGTTCGGATGGAAGGCGGGATCGAACCATCCCGACGGCTGCGACGCTGACTACATGGAATAGCTGCAACTATTTGGTGCACACAATTATACAGAACAATAATTAATATGTAATTTATGTTATGATACTGCCACCCTTCAAAACAATTATTTTACGTAGAAAAGAGAGGACAGGTGAGGTGCAGGTGCTCAGTAATGTTGCAAACAACAATAAAAACAAATAATGTGTGGCCCCAATAATCCCCCATTAAAAGGATAGTTGAGTTTTGGTCAAACTGAATTTTAGTAACCAAAACCTGCACCATTACAGTACAAACTAATAGTCATAACTCCACCATGCTCGAAAGGTTTACACAATTACAAACGACTAAGTAAAAACCCGGTTATCATTAAAAAAAAAAAAGAGCCGTTACAACTCAAGAGGGCGCTCTCTAAAAACTCATTGGTTTCAACCATTTTTCATACCAAATTGTGCATGTGATGTTTTGTTGAAATAATGATTAAATAGAGATATCATCAACAACTATTTAAAAACCTCTTTTGAAATTTGTTGAAAGAAATGTATAAGCATTTTATGTATTTGTGTAAAAAGCCAAGATATCGTCTAGCCAGACGATATATATAAATAAAATATTTTGAAATCAAATTTTACAAAAGCATTCGAAACGGAATGATTCTCATTTCACATGTTTTATTCAATGAACTTTCAAATGGAATTAACTCAAACATATTCTCCCCGCCTATATAAATAAAAGAAACTAAGAATAAACAAAAAACAAACAAGCACATAAACACAAAATAAACAAACAAACCCACAAAAAATAAACAAACAAACAAACACACATTAAGCTAAACTAAAACGAATAAGGGGAATATTGAAACTACCTTGTCCAAATGTTTTCGTACCGTTCCAGGTTGGAGATCGTGCCCATCTTTCTGCCCGTGATGGCCGTGCGTGACGATGATATCGGGCACGTCTGGCACCTTCCTCTTCTCCATGATGTGGGCTACCGTCGACAATGCCTTGTACCATTTCCGGATGTCACCACTGGCAGACAAACAAATAAACCATTGTTGGAAAATTATATATATAATTCATGCCTTAATTACAATATCTTCATGCATTTCAGAGGCACCGTGCTACCTCCGATAATGCCTTGAACCAGTTTATGATGTCGCAACTGGCAGATCGATTAATATCATTATTATTATTATTATTAGTAGTAGTAGTAGTAGATTGATTTACCACTTTTAGCATTCAATTTGAAAAACACGATATTTGCATTCAATTTCGCCAACGGATTTCACGGAAGGCGGTATTACGTAATCACGAACTTTCTCGCTTTAAATTGAATGACAATTTTACGAAATAGAAACACGTTTTAAATCGAATGCAAAAACAAATGTTTTCGAATGATCGTTATATGAATTCGATTGCTAAAAAACGAATTTGTACTGCAAAATACAGCTGCGGTGACAAAATCGGCGAAATTGAATGCACACAAAATGAATTCGTGTGGCCAAATTACGAAATTGACCAAGAAATCCTATATTATAATTATTATTATGATTATTATGATTATTATTATCAAAAGCTTCTGAGGTCTCAGGGAACAGCCACCATTGCCATGATTGCGGGGGCATTGTGGCTCAATGGTTACAGGACCGGTCTACCAATCCGGAAGTTTGCACATTTTAAATTAAATATCAGACAATCATATCAAATAACTGCATGCATGTCAGACATATTATGCACGATTCCATTACTATAATATATCCTGATAAATCTATCTCACGACATATGTCTCAAAATTTAGACAGTTTTGCTAGATTTTCGGATTATATGCCTTTGGAGCAATTAAGTACGGCTGGAGTAAATAATAATAATAAGATAACATAATATTATTTTAAGCGCATTTTTCCAACAAAACAATGATACTAAGCGTTTCAAAAACAAAACAATCATTACAAATACAGAACTAAAAATTATATAAACATAACAACTTAACAATATTCGAGAGGCACAAATCTCCACCTGATCGTATTAAAAGATGATGAAGTTCATTCCAAAATCTGAATCAATAGTCCTACAACTTCTCTGTATCATAGTAATACTTCTCTGTATCGTTCTATGTCAGAGATTGAAATATTAAATATCTTATAGTTATTTTTTTCCGGTCATATTTTTGCACCGAGAAAATAATTATGTTGCTTACTTTTGTCATGTTTTCCATATTGCATTTCTTCTCATTAAACAAATAATCTCTATTTCTCTATTTTCAATGAACACTGATAAAGTTAAATTTACTAATAGCAGAACACTTGAATACACCTTTTTGTATTACTTAATGTCGTCATGAATGTCTTGATGTGTAACGTGATTAAGTTATACATGATCAAGTGAATAATTCATGTTTCATCATAATAACACAATAATTATTTTGTTGTTGTTGTTGTTTTAAATGTTGTTGTAGTTACTTGTGTCTTATACGTTATTGTGATCGTTGTTGCTGCTGTTGTTGCTGTTGTTGTTGTTGTTGTATACTTACTCTTGCACTGTTTTGAAATAGTACGGAAAATTCCCGTGTATGAGGATGATGACGTGGCAGACTTTTCTTCCGATCTTCATATCATGGCAGTGGACCTTGATGCTCGATGTGAGCAGGATGTCGATTATCGTGTTGGGTACTAGGCCCGTGGGCGATACCGGCGTGATAGACGGTCGACGACCACTCTTACTTTGTTTCCCCTTGTACGCGCTCTCGTTCTTGTAGGCTTGGAAGAGGAAGGAGAATTCGCCGTTCGCCCGCAAGACGAAGTAATATTTGTTCCGTTTCTATTTTAAGATCAAAGTACAGAGAGGAATTTAGAAACGAAAATATCGTGAACATAAGGGCCGGATTCACAAAGGAGGTCGTTCGAATCATGGTCTGCACCTATTATGTGCTGCTTAAAGACAAGTATCAGATAATACAGCCATTTATTTGGTGTCCTTGGCAACTAATTTGTAGGTTCAACTGTTAAAACAAGTAAAAAGTGTACATTCTTTCTCCGTCAGTTTACAAATGGCGCTCCATAGATGTAGACAATGGTTTAAAACATAGTTTACATAAAATTAAGTCCAAATCAGATCATGGGATGGCAAGAATGTTTGTCTGGCTCTTAATTAGACATACATTCGTGGACCTCTAGAGTTTAATAATTTAACACCAAAAGCACTAAAACTTTCGAATTCAGAGATCAAGATGTATTCATACATATAACAAAAACTTAACTTGTAATTCATTTTGATGATCACATTTCCCTTGCACATCAGTGCCGTGTTCATGAGGGTGATCTGTCAATTTATCCCCCGGAATAAACTAAATGTATAACGGTCTTCACCATTGCCCTTGTTAAATTAATTTGACGAAATCATCAGCCGACTAGAATTTGAAGAACTAGTCATGGCTTGCTTGCCCATGCTCAATGAGCCAGAGAAGATACATAGGAGCAATTGGAGAAGAAAATTATAATGATCGCACAAAACCAAACTCATCAAACCTGTATTTTATTAGAAATAATTTATTGATTGCCTTTAAATTTCGTTATACCCTGACGGGCAGATGAAAGAAGTGGGATGAATCCACGCATTGTTCTCTTACCCTATAGAATCGAATGTGGGTCTTCGTTCATTGAACCTCTGAAGGTGGTATCTCCAGTCAACCACAGAATGTTTATCATTATATTTCATATATTCTTTTATCTTTTTTTCTTCGATGGGTATCACAGAAAATAACCATGAGGCTCAGCGAATACTTTGAGGATTATACCCTGCATGAAGTTGTGCTTTGTTGTAAAATGAGGAAGTTAGACTCCTAAATTCATATTCAGTAGTACCCAGTTTGTTTACTAATTTTGTTTTTCACTGAGTTCTATTTAGCAAAGAACCAAGCAATGTATTTAGATTGTATTCCAAATATTGCCAAAGTTAAGCAGGTCTATTTTGTTCACTATTCGATGGTCCTGGGGGTGTTTCATAAAGATCCTAAGTTGAACATTTGTAGCCTTGGAATGAAATATATTCCAAAGCAAAAAAAAAAGAAGACTTTTTATAAATGTTACATCAAGCATGTCAAGTACATAAAATCTCCTTGATAATAGAAAATATTACTGATTTGAATCAACATGTTATGCCTTTGAAAAAGAACTTTTACAAAAAGTGTTTAAAGAAACTAATGGCTTTCCATACATTTTAAGTCCAACTTAGGATCTTTGTGAAACACCCCCTGGAGTCCTGAAGCGCCACGAGGCGCGAGGGTGATGAGTAGCAGGGGCGGATCTAGCTTTTTGCTAAGGGGGGGGGGGGGGGTTTGACCAATGACGATGAGGAGCATCGTCCACGAGCCGCGTAGCGGCGAGGCGATTTTTTTGGCTATTTTGAACCCCCGTAAGTGATGTCTTTTTGCTAAGGGGGGGGGGGGGGTTTGACCCAATGACGATGCGGAGCATCGTCCACGAGCCGCGAAGCGGCGATTTTCTTTGCTATTTTGAACCCCCGTAAGTGATGTCTTTTTGCTAAGGGGGGGGGGGGGGGGTTGACCAAATGACGATGCAGAGCATCGTCCACGAGCCGCGAAACGGCGATTTTTTTTTTATAATTTTTTTTTTTTTTTTTGAACCCCCGTAAGTGATGTTTTCCACATCACATTTTCACTTGGCAGCCCAAGGGGGTGGGGGGGGGGGGTGGTGGGGGGGGGGGGGGGGGGGTGACCCCCCCCCCCCCCCCCCCCCGGTTAGGGAGCTTTGGCTTTTTAAAAATTGAAACTGTGCAATCTGAGTTTTTACTCTCTTTTCCAATAAAATTAGATAAAAGCCATGATTTAAATTGATTTGGGAGGGGGGCCATGACACCCCGTCCCCCACCACTACGCCAGTGCACACACACACACACACACACACACACAAACACACACACACGCACACACACCCTATTTCATTTTCGGATTAACGAACCCTAATTCATTTTCGGAATAACGAACCTTCGGAATAACGAACCCGATTTCATTTTAGGAATAGCGAACCTTCGGAATAACGAACCTTCGGAATAAAGAACCTTCGGAATAACGAACCTTCGGAATAACGAACCCGATTTCATTTTAGGAATAGCGAACCTTCGGAATAACGAACCTTCGGAATAACGAACCTTCGGAATAATGCAACAAATGTTCGGATTAACGAACCCTATTTCATTTTCGGATTAACGAACACTCAGGTATAGGAAATTTGCGTGTTCGGAATAACGAACCTTCGGAATAACGAACCTTCGGAATAACGAACCGCACCCTAATATTGTAGGTGTATGTTTGGTATATAAACAATCATTTTTTGTATGATTGGTTATAAATCTCATGAATACACACCAACCCAATACAGACACAACCAACACACATTTTCCATGGAGTTAATACGCGGCTCATCATGTTCCCGCGGTCTATCTACAGGACTACATACATAACGAATCCATGATTATGAATTCTGTTCATAATAAGGCATACATGAAATACAATAATTGTGTTGAATAGTTTGGTTTGACTTACGGGGAACTGCAGCGTAGTCCCGCCAGCTACCTGGTCGCCGTACACCAGGTAGCCTTCGTTCAATGTATCGTTTCTATTCTCGTCAGTCATCCTAATTCCGGCCGTCTGGACGCGAAGCGAGAAGGGTCTTCTCAACAATGCTCAAGAGGTTCCTCTCTGAAGGAAGGTGTTTTCTGCATTCGATGTGAGATGAGAAGTGAAGAAACATATAAATAAAAAGAAACTCTTCTAGGAAAATGAATACACAGTCAATTAATTGTCCTCAAAAACGTTTAATTCATGTACTAATGTAAACGCCAAATAAAATCGTATGAGTGTTCTTTTATTAGTTATTTACTTTTATAAAAAAGGTTTATTTTCGTTCTTTTTTAGAGACTTACACATGGATTAGTATACAAAGATGAATTATTTTTGAAGTAGTCGCATACATGAGACATGGGCCCAAATTCATACAAGTTAAAGTCCTTCCCGTGCCAAATTTGGCACATAAGGCAGCGCCTATCTCCGATTCATTAGCCCTATAGGCCACACGTCTACTAAATGCAGCGAAAGCTACAGAAGGGGGCCAGTCCTCTGGTTCAAATTCATACAAACCAACCATATTAGCTGTGTTTCAACCCAAGTCTATGTTAGATGATTAGTACAAAGTAAGTAACACGACGTTTCCTTAGTTAATAATATAATGATTATATTGGTAATAATTCATTATTTACTAAATTAACCCTAGTTGGAAACACAATTGTATTTTGCTGCATACCTAGCCATGTCATCCAAAAGAGAATTTGGATAGATCTAATCAAGTGTGATTTATGAATATTGACCTAGATTTTCATTATACTCAATGCACCAACACAATAATGCTCAAAATGAAATAACACAATGAAATCATGATGATGTTTGATCATGAGCTGCACACATGATATATACTCACTGTCAAAATGTTAATAATACTAAATGCACCAACACCATTATGCTCAAAATAGAATAACGCAATGATTATCGTGATCATGTTTGAAAATGCGCTGCACAAAAGAAGCGCATTTTCTGGTATATGCACGCCCCCTTTCATGAGCTGCAAGTATCATTCGTAGTTTTCTTCCTCTTTTTTTTCTTCTTCAGGTTATCATTGAACAGCCCATCATGTATATTTTTCTATTTTCTTTAGTGCGATTTGGAGATATCTTGCATTATAATTTCTGTCCTTGAAAAAAGTTTGGAAAGCCAAGCGTGGGTGCAGCAGTTGGTTAAAGTGAATGTCATATGATTTACTTGTCACATATTCGCGATATTCTAAAGCATCATGAACAGCGATTTAGTTCAAGTTCAGTTTATTTCACATCACATTAAAAATACATCAAAATATATATACATAGGAAACGATATAGAAAACAATATTCAAGAGTTTATACAAACATCTAAAAACATCTACACACAGCAATACAAGGACATGATAAAATAGTAATAATAAGCCGTAGTGGATGTGAGGGAAAGGCAAAGGCCATTGGCCTGTCAAGGCCTTTCCCTTTTTTAGCTACAACTTATTGAAATGAGTATAAAAATTAATTACAAAACACACATAAGACAAAAAGCAGGCGTATACATTATAGATCTATTGTAAGGACATATTATTCAGATTTATGGAACCATGGAGCAATTCGTGTTTCTCTTTTGTAAAGTTTCATTGAAGTACTGCAATACAATCAATTATAATCAATTATAATCAATTTTGGTTTGTTTGAATTAATCAGAACTGGCCGTATATAGTGCTGTGATTGATATCAACCATTCAGGGAAAGTTGTGGAAGGTCACTGACAAGTTTCACTTACTAATAGCTTCAGTCTCACTATGACATGTTTAATGCTTCAATTCTAGTAAACATCGATTAACAAAACCAACATTATTATTAAAGCCAAATAACAGCATTGGGAAAGTTACCAAAAGTATCTTTATTGGCCAAACTAATTGATCAGTATTGTTAAAATTGTTGAAATCCAAACCTTAGTATCGTTAAATGCAGAAATATCAGTTAAACCTGTATGCATGCATGCTGCTGACATCGGGCCTAAATTCACCGCCAGTTTGGCCCGTCTACGCTGGCCACATCTACACGCTTGTTCGCATGCGAAACCACGTGAGCAACATTTGCCATAATGTTTAGCACGCAGCGCTCGAGGGTGCATGTCAAAATACAACCGTCGGCGATATCGATCAATGCATTGAATGTTATCTAATTTTGCAAATATATCAATTATGGTAGGCGGTTTCCTGGCCAAATTTGTATAATCCCATACAAAATATATTTGTTCACATGGTTGGTAATAAGAGCGTTCATTTCATTTGCTGTGCGTGGGGCGTTTCCCATTAATGTAATTTAGTTTTAACTGTCCGTATAGGACGTGTACAAAATAGTGATTTATTCGAATAAACTTTCTATAATGACCACATAATTTACGAGAGAGAAAATCCATAAATTTATATATCCAAAGTAATTAAGCATTCGTTAGCATGGTCATTATATCAACACCTGCTTGAACATATCGAAAGAAGCCGACAAATTGTGATGTATAACTAATCCAACTAACCCTTATAATGACATAATCACTATGGAGTTTGTGTGTGAATCTGCAACTTGGCATTTTGAGAGTTAAAATGACAAGAGGGAAACAAAAACGAAAACCAATTCAATTAAATATGAACTCAATCGATGACGATTGAAATGAGGAAATGAGTTATGATATTTCCCTGCTATCATGTGTACTCAAAAGAACACAGAACAACATGTGCATTGGTAATGTATAAGTAAATACGGAAACAATGGTTTGTTTCTCATTGTCAAATAATCGCAATGATGAATACACAAATTTATCAAGGTAAATTGAATATCCTGTTTATGGGTATTATGTTTTTAATTAGAATGATTCGTTTAAAATGAGTGAAAAAAGTGCGTTTCCCTGTTCTGTCAGACCTTGACATCAACACGTTCTTGCGCAAGAACGTGTCTTTATCTGGAAAATATTCTATTTGATGTAATGCCAGTTTGATTTTAGTGGTAGTGATTGCGGTATATGCGATGTGTTTTCAATGTAAATTACAGAAATGCCACCAAGGTTCGTTTTAAACATCATAAACAGATACTTAAGGCATCCTCTATAGTTTATTTGATAACAAACTGGAATAATATATTAAACAGTCATATTATGTGTACAGTATGTACAATCTCGACATTAGAGAATGCAACTGAAGGATGAATATATAACTCTATAAGTATTGTTTTTGCCCCCCCCCCCCCCCCAAAAAAAAAAAAAGAAGCCCAAAACATCTAATTTGGGGGCATTTTTTTGCTTGTTTGGTAATGTATAGTTTGCATGCATCATGAGGAAACGGTATTTAACTGCCACAAGTTGAAGGATAATCCAACATCCCCAACCATCCATGACCACCACCACCAGTGGCTTAGCGACAGAGAGGGGGGGGGGGGGGGGGGGGGGCACGTCATGTGCGCCCCAATAATAATTGGAGAAAAAAACAATAAGGGGAATATTTTTGAAGAAAAAAAAGATACATAAGGTGTGCGCCCCCTCCCCCAATAATTGTTCGTGCCCCCCCCCCCCCCCCCCCCCCCCCCCCCCCCCCATCAGTCCGACCACGCTACACCACTGGCCACCACAACGAAAAGAATGGAACCTTGTCCCACATCCCAATGTCAGAGGGGTGGGTTGTGGTTATCATGGTAATGGTATCGATGTGTTGATGTGGCATGGCTACGAGGGCACGACGAGAGGGCGCGTACCCCCCCCCCCCCCCCCAACAAAAAAATGAATAAGTAAATACAAATAAAAATAAAATAATAATAATAATTTGACAGGAACAATGAAAGACATACGGGTAAAATCTGTTTGTTAACCGAAATGCATAACGTGTGCCCCAGCCCCCCCCCCCCCCCTCCCCTCCCCCCATGCACCCCCCTCAATGAGTTCGACCAAACTAGGACTACTAGGCCGCTGGTATAGCACACCTGCTTGCTGCGTGCAATGGATTAGCATTTCCAATAATAATAGCCAGTCATGCTTGTCAAATGATACTTACGAGTATTAATGAAAACCAAAATCCTTTCATTAAACTACATTTAGAAGGACACAACTCATGAAATATTAAATATGTTCAAGGAAATGATCAAATTAATAACTAAAATTCCTCATTGTCTTTACCTATGATAACTGGTCAGTGATGTATTAACTTTTTTATGAATGGGCGAACTCGGGTTATTAGGTCATGGTATAACGAGCTAGACCGCTCTCGTTTAAAGAAAATCATATACTTGAGTAATGGTTCTTTCTGTTAATGTTGTGTGGGTCTCTCGCATGGTTTTCAATCCATGTGTTATGAAAGTACACTTATTAAGCTTAGACTTCTAACTGAGCATGATCCCCCCCCCCCCCCCCCCTCCCCAAATGCTTGCATACTTCGGAAATTATTGTTTCAAAATGATTTTGTCTTTCATAAATAGCCATACAAGAATCCTTCTCTAGGCCATCTCCATTTAATAATTCATGGTTCGGCCACCCCTACCAGACAGAACACAGCCGCGCCACAGTGTAAACACACTGTGAAGACTATGTCATATTGGAGCGTTTTCACAGTGTGAACACTTACCACACTGTGAAAACATCGTGAAATTGCTGAGATATACAGTGTGAGCGCACTAATTTACACGCTGTTAACGCGTAATTTCAAGCTGCTGCGACAGTGCGCTTACAGTGTGTTCACAGTGTGAGTTGGCTTTCACACTGTGTAAACGCTCCAATTTAACACTGTGATCCGCACTATGAAACACAGTGTGTTCACACTTCGTTCTTTCCGGTATGGACGGCTGGTTCAAAGCAGCAAACTACAGGGGCCGCGGAACCACGCCCCCCCCCCCCCCCCCACACTTTTTGGGCTTAGAACAAAGAAATACATAAGCATAAAATAATAAAATATATAACAATTAAAATGTGGTCAGCCCCCTCCCCCCACTTTCAAAACCTTTCCGCGGCCCCTGAACTATATACGAACATGGACGGTAATGCGTGTGCATTTACTGGGCTAATAGCGGCATGGATACAGTGTCATTACCGCTGCGCAATAATGTTTGGTCAAGAATTTTAACTTTCATTTTCGATTTTGACAAACACTAAGATTAAATCATGCAAATATAACACCTTCATGTGATATTTCAACAATATTCCTTCAACTTCTTGTCTGTACATCACGTTTTCTGCAGCTCTACACCCCTCGACAAGTACTCAATTTTTTTAAAATATATTTTAATGATGAAATATTAATCATTGGAATGCATTTAACTGTTACAAAGCAAACAAAAGTACTAACATGGTGACACAAGTCTTATATCAGTGAAACAATATCCCCTCGATCGTCCCCGTGATATAAGACTATAAAAGAAGGTGCACAGTTATAATTAGATTGTAAATATAATTCAAATATAACTCACCTTTATTTTCCCCTTGTTGATCAAAAGACAAATATAAGTATGTTGCTTCTTCAATCACAGGAATACAATGCAAATACACGTCACCGGCGAGATACGAAGCTCAAGTTGATAGACGCTTATCTACAAGTGTGTAGGATAAATCATTGAATGTCCACAATCCATAATATGATAACAACTCGAATGCCGATTAACTACGATAAGTTCTCTACAAACAGCGACACGATGTGGCTCTTGGAACATACAGACTGTCGAATGAAGTTTACAATCCAAGGCGGAAGTTCATATTCACAATTCCGCTATGAATATCAATAACAAGGCTAACATGTGGGAGGCCAGCTAGCGCTAATATTTACCCAAGTTCTCGATTGGCACAGTTCAATGCACAATGCGCAATGGATATTCCATACCGATTCCCCTGGCGTTCTATTATTATACATGACGTTCATTCTACCTTTTTTAAATAACAATCATGACAATGAATAAAAAGAGCGGCTTATTTTCAACTGATTGTCGACAATGCTACTTTGGTTTTGTTTAGTTTATGCAACTATTATAAAGGGTTCCAAGATTGGTGCCTTTTTGAAGACAAAATACATATGGAAGGGAGAAACAACATTACTGCTCTAATGATTTAACCCGCTGAGTGCCGTGGTCGATTTTGTCAAAGTACTCACAGAATAAGTTTGTTAATTTATTATAAATGCACCCAATACGTGCCTTCGCAGTTCTTTTTTTTTATCGCATTGCATGCTGAGTAAATCTATACGCTCGAATCGCCGAACTTGTAGCAGACGCCGTTTTGTGTATAATGTCAATGAACCCTTTACTTCCTGGCATGACACCCGAAACTAAATGAAGATATTTATTCATGAATATTAAATTTATGACACTTTCAGTGCTAATTATGCAAAGAGAACAACACCTGTCTAACCTTTCCAACAAATACGATCGTTTCTGTCACATTGTAATGAAATAAACTGAATTTTGATGAACATATTTCGAAACTCGAATGCCACTTATCACACGGCTCCTATGCAAGCCCGCGGACTATGCATTGTGCAATGTTACATTGAAATGTATTATTCTAGATATTCCATACTAGAGGGGGAAATCATATCAAGTTTGTCTGAAATGAATACTTAGTAGTTAAATTTGTGTTTGATCGGGTTCTTGATTTTGTTCTGCAGTTATACGAAACACGAAACCAATGGGCCCATTACATTAGCGTTGCATACGTGTGCGTTTTATATATGTACGGCATGCATGCATGCATGCAAGGAGAAAGGAGTCATTTCATTGTCAATCAAACTCAAGTTTTATCCTTGAATTTTAAACAAACGATCGTATATCTTGACTAATTTGGAAATATATATTGTTCTCGATATATGTTTGGCAATGACAATGTCATAGAGTCAATAATCATGAATAAATATCTTCATATATATATTAACAATGATTGATAACCAAGCCATGCTCGAGACACAATCAAGAAAACGCAAAATGAAGTAATAATTATTAAGTATATTTGAAACTTCATAAGTTTTTACTAGGATTTTGAACCACAATTGCAAGCCTACAGCTCAATTACCCGAAATTAAATAACACGCTTATCAAAACGAATGAGAAGCTTACGAAATTGGCCAAGAAAACCTATATATTTAGTTTAAAATCGTGTTTTTTTATTTGAATAACTTGAAGTACTATTCAGATATAATTTTTGGCACGGGAAAAGGCTGAAAAGTATAAATCATTGTTGAGTGAGAATGAGTTGCATAATCCACTCTCTATTTGCAATGAAGAACTTTTTGACGTAATCCTTTAAAGGGGTAGTTTAGTTTTGGTAGAGAGGGCGTTGCACATTGTGAGATAATGAAAAACTGAGTGTCGAATTTGAGAGAACATGCAATTTTAATAGCAGAATAAACTTTATTTGGTCAAAATCGGTCCAGAAACGGCTGAAATATCAATAAATATACTTGATCTTATAATTATTTGGGGCCCAAATAATTAGATGATTTTTTCAAAAAATATAAAAAATGCTTACACTTTTTCAAAAATTTTCAAAAGCGTTTTTGGAAAAGTTGTTGATGATCTATCTACTTAATCATTATTTCAATAGAACATCACATGCATTATTTTGTATGAAAAATGGCTGAAACCAATGCCTTTTTAGAAAGCGCCCTCTTGTGTTTTAATGGCTCTTTTAGAATAATAACAGGCTTTTTACTTAGTCGTTTGTAATTTTGTATAACTTTCGAGCATGGTGGAGTAATAACTATTAGTTTATAATGTTACTGTCCAGGTTTGGTTACTAAAGTTCAGCCTTACCAAAACTGTACTACCCCTTTAATTAAAACGATTTTTCCAAGTAATATTTGAAACTTGAATCATATACCAATATCATTGGAAGATTCCTCTGAGTGATGCACGACAGTTTGGGACTTGAACAAAAAGAACGATGTTTAAGGCCCAGTCCCATACTGACGATTTTCACGGCGACTCGCAACGACTCGCAACGATTTACTAGAACGAATCGATTCGATTTAGCCACGGTTTTACTTACGTAATACCTATTCATCAGGGGGGATGAATAAATAGATCATCCCTCCAGTTGAATGGGTATCAATGACAGATCGACGCCCATGGTTTGGGGGAAGAACCGATACGATGTAATACGATGCAACACGACCTAAGCGATTTTCTCGACGAACGTCAAATCGTTGCGATTCGCCGTGAAAATCGTCAGTATGGGACTGGGCCTTAACCTGGTGAAAAGTGACAAATGATGGCAGATTATATCTAATGCCCATTGAATTTGACAACAATAGAAAAGCGTTTCAGAACGCTTTGAAACTCAATCGTTAATAATATCTCCATGCTTATAGGGAAACATTAACATAAACATCAAAACCCATTACATCCTTCTGCAACCATGGCAACCATACACCAAACAACAAGGTACAATTAAGGGGAATGTAAACCCCCAAGTGATTTGGGTTGATTTTAACAATTAAAGTTAATGGACCACTTTATTAAATATATTAGTTTCAAAATTGGGTTAAACATAGCACATATTATACATAATTGAGAAATTTCGAAGTCAATGGGTGTGTGTGAATTTGAAACTGACAAATGCGATTGTTTTGGGGTGATAACTATATAATTCATATATAGTCAGTGGCGCCAGTTCTTATAGCTATTGGAAACCAACTACGGATCCTTAAAGGGACTTAGTAACATTGTCCAAATCCTCAAAACTTACTTGGCACTCTAAGGGTTCTCTTATACCTTATCATATTCATATTAACAATAAAAGCACGGGACAGGTTTCGGTTTTTCAAATTTATATTTCGTTCAAAAGATATTTACGATTAAAGTGTTCAGATAAGAAATTGTCTACGAGCTAATTTCATGCCGTGTTTAAAGTTAGTACAATGAGTAGTATAGTGAATATCACTTTGCATTTTTTGCTTATATCTCCGCCAAAAAACATCAAATTAACATGAAATGTTCACACATTACGTTGTGGACATATCAGATCACTCCAATACACATTTTATTAATCAATCATCACTTTTTATACTTGTCATCAAAGTTACTAGATCCCGTTAATGATGTATATATTCTCTATATCTCTGCTACATGCAGAAGAGGAAGGCGATTGGAAAAAAGAACCCTCGATTTAACTTCGGGGAAATCTTTATCGTATTGTTATAATCCAGGGCTATTCAGGGCATTGTAAGTAGAGAGGGGATAACATGATTTAGTAACTTTGTCTGAATTAACCACTCATTTGCCTGTCGAATGGTTCGTTCATGTTTGATGGCTGAATGGATATATGAAACCAAGGTGTTTTTTTATGCTCTTTCTGATATTGCGATAGTTATGATTTAATTTGAAGTATCCCGGGGATCACTGCGCAAAAACTTATGGCACTGCGTTTAGCAAACAGCATTTTACATTTTCATATGATTTTTCACACATCACTCAGTGAACATATCAGATCACAGAAATACACTTTTATCAACCCTGCGTACGACAATATAGTTTACAGTTCCCTTTAAAAGAGTGCATTATAAGAATGCACATTGCAGTAAATATTTACTGTTGTGTATGTTCTATTTTCAGGGGGATTAATATTCGTTTGTTCATTTCATGGATTGCATGACTTGTTTTCTACATGTTTAACTCTTTAACGCATCATATCATGTAGGTCTTATGGCTGTATAATTATGTATCGTATTTAAAGGTACTCTTGAGTATTGGTACTTTCCGAAATGCCGCTTGACACTAAATTGGTTGGTTTTAATTCCATTTGAAAGTTTATTGAATATAACATTGTGAAATGAAAATCATTCCCTTTCGAATGCTCTCATAGTTGTACAATTTGATTTTTAAAATATCGTATTTATATACTTACCCTGCCGGGCGACATCTTGACTTAAAAACAAAATACATAAAATGCTTATTCACTTCTTTCAACAAATTTCAAAAGAGGTTTTTAGATAGTTGTTGATGATATCTCTATTCAATCATTATTTTAAAAAAACATCACAATTTTGTATGAAAAATGATTGAAACCAATGAGTTTTTAGAGAGCGCCCTCTTGAGTTGTAACGGCTCTTTTTTTAATGATAACAGGGTTTTTACTTAGTCGTTTGCACTGGCGTAGCGAGTTACGTTATACCTATTCAACTGGGGGGGGGGGGGGATGGATGAATAGACCATCCCCCCCACTTGAATGGGTATCAATGTCATGTCTACGCCCGTGGTCGTTTGTAATTGTATATACCTTTCGAACATGGTGGAGTTATAACTACATTATTAGTTTGTACTGTAATGGTGCAGGTTTTGGTCACTAAAAATAAAATTCAGTTTGACCCAAACTGAGCTACTCTTTTAACTAGTATGCATGTTATTGACTTATTCTACACCAAATCAACGTTCAATCTCCTACATTTAATCCTGGGTTTTTGTTTTCTTCAAACGACTATGTGTGGTAAAGCATAAAACCGATGTCTCTAGTATGTATCATACATCTCTACAGAAGAGGAAGACGATTGTGTGTGGTAAAGCATAAAACCGATGTCTCTAGTATGTATCATACATCTCTACAGAAGAGGAAGACGATTATGTGTGGTAAAGCATAAAACCGATGTCTCTAGTATGTATCATACATCTCTACAGAAGAGGAAACCGATGTCTCTAGTATGTATCATACATCTCTACAGAAGAGGAAGACGATGTCTCTAGTATGTATCATACATCTCTACAGAAGAGGAAGACGATGTCTCTAGTATGTATCATACATCTCTACAGAAGAGGAAGACGATGTCTCTAGTATGTATCATACATCTCTACAGAAGAGGAAGACGATGTCTCTAGTATGTATCATACATCTCTACAGAAGAGGAAGACGATGTCTCTAGTATGTATCATACATCTCTACAGAAGAGGAAGACGATGTCTCTAGTATGTATCATACATCTCTACAGAAGAGGAAGACGATAAACCGATGTCTCTAGTATGTATCATACATCTCTACAGAAGAGGAAGACGATGTCTCTAGTATGTATCATACATCTCTACAGAAGAGGAAGACGATGTCTCTAGTATGTATCATACATCTCTACAGAAGAGGAAGACGATGTCTCTAGTATGTATCATACATCTCTACAGAAGAGGAAGACGATGTCTCTAGTATGTATCATACATCTCTACAGAAGAGGAAGACGATGTCTCTAGTATGTATCATACATCTCTACAGAAGAGGAAGACGATAAACCGATGTCTCTAGTATGTATCATACATCTCTACAGAAGAGGAAGACGATGTCTCTAGTATGTATCATACATCTCTACAGAAGAGGAAGACGATGTCTCTAGTATGTATCATACATCTCTACAGAAGAGGAAGACGATGTCTCTAGTATGTATCATACATCTCTACAGAAGAGGAAGACGATGTCTCTAGTATGTATCATACATCTCTACAGAAGAGGAAGACGATGTCTCTAGTATGTATCATACATCTCTACAGAAGAGGAAGACGATGTCTCTAGTATGTATCATACATCTCTACAGAAGAGGAAGACGATGTCTCTAGTATGTATCATACATCTCTACAGAAGAGGAAGACGATGTCTCTAGTATGTATCATACATCTCTACAGAAGAGGAAGACGATGTCTCTAGTATGTATCATACATCTCTACAGAAGAGGAAGACGATGTCTCTAGTATGTATCATACATCTCTACAGAAGAGGAAGACGATGTCTCTAGTATGTATCATACATCTCTACAGAAGAGGAAGACGATGTCTCTAGTATGTATCATACATCTCTACAGAAGAGGAAGACGATGTCTCTAGTATGTATCATACATCTCTACAGAAGAGGAAGACGATGTCTCTAGTATGTATCATACATCTCTACAGAAGAGGAAGACGATGTCTCTAGTATGTATCATACATCTCTACAGAAGAGGAAGACGATGTATCCCGTATGTATCATACATCTCTACAGAAGAGGAAGACGATGTATCCCGTATGTATCATACATCTCTACAGAAGAGGAAGACGATTGTGAAAAAGGAACCCCGGAATTAAATCCGGGGAAATCTTTATCGTACTAATAGCCCAGAACCTTCGGGTAATCTTTATCGTACTAATAGCCCAGAACCTTCGGGTATTGTTCTTTATCGTACTAATAGCCCAGAACCTTCGGGTATTGTTCTTTATCGTACTAATAGCCCAGAACCTTCGGGTATTGTTTAACAAAATGGGGCCTGGAGTTTAAAGGGATCTATCTATTCAGTATATCTACCAAACTCATCTGTCTCTCTAGTGGTTCTTTCATGCCTCGTTGTTTTCTTCTTACTTATATTAGTGTGAAATCCAGCTTTGGTTGCTCAGATGTTCTCTGTGTCGTTGATATATTGATGAGTTAGTTTGAAAAACAAATCCGGGGTTCGTTAACACTGTGCGCAAACGTATGACAATGAGTTTAGCATGTTCGCTCATTACTCGACCTGTAGCATCATTTAACATGAAAAACACTCAGTCACCATACCAGATCACAGAAATACACATTTATCAACCCTTTGATAGCTTTTGTTTACATATTATTTCATCAAAGTTACTAGATCCCTTTAAAAGAGATCATTATATAAGAAGTAAATATTGACTGTTGTTTAATTCCTACTTGCAACAGGCTTAATGATATATTGCTTGTATAATCCTTTAACTCATCACATATCATGAGGTCTCGTGGTTCCATACGTATTGATACAGGGGCACTACCATAATTTAATTATCTCCGTAATATAGATTATAGTATACAAATTATGATTTAAGGAATATATCATAGGAAGTATCGCACACAAAGAAATGCAATCTTTATTTGCAAATAATTCTAACTATGAGTTAATTTATTTTTGAGAAGTCAAGAAATGTTTCACATCTAGAACAAATAAAAAAATGACGATGCATATTAACATGTTAATTTGCAGTCATTGAATTACAGTCAAAGGTATACTGGGTAAATGCATGTATTTATGTGGTTTGCAATCATTGATAGGATTTATCTGATTATGAAATTAGTAATTCAAAAATTGTTACTTGTGACTTGCTTTTGCTCGACGTTTCGAACATCTTCGATGACCTTCCTCGGTTTACAATCAGTTCAACAATTTTGTCACTGAAGCTGTGTTAAGTTCAAGGCATCCCAAGCAATTTACACGACCGTGTAGCGAGCTACAATTATAGTTCATGTACAAGGTCACCTTAACTAATTCTTCGGCAAAGAAAATAACACACTGAAACAGACACGTTTATGGTCTTGGTGGCAAGGTTTTTGAATATATATGTTTATTCTTTTACAATAATCAAGTAAAATGACCATGACATGTGAAGCTGTTAATCTTATCAGAGATTCAGGTAAACATTGATACAGTGGGATCTCTAATCATGGTCTGTGGTTCGTACCCTTTCGTATTTTGATAGGCCTACACGTTGACAAACATTATCTTTGTCAGTGCTTTGCTTTCCATGGCTATTATTTTCTAATTACTGCGTTAAAATATTCTGGACTATTTTTTAAACGTGATAGCAGTTATTCATACCCGATTCCTTTCAAATGTATTGCTTATTATTCTCGTATCTTTAATGTCAATAACATATTTACTTATTTCCATTGGCGCTAGGAAATTGTCAATTAAATTACTTTTAAAGCATAAGTAGATACATTTTAGTTTAAAATATAATGTTTATAATTACACACAGTTTATTAACATTATGCCACTTCCCTTATGATAAATTATCAATAGTTAACGGAAAATAATGTAACAATATATGTTATATCTATAATTGTATAGAAGATAATCGTACATAATAATCGCAGTATTTTGATCATGGTGATGAAAAAATAAACTAACAACCACAACTATACAATAATTACATTCGAATCGCTTCTGCCACGTCTACCAATTCAACTAACAACCACAACTATACAATAATTACATTCGAATCGCTTCTGCCACGTCTACCAATTCAACTAACAACCACAACTATACAATAATTACATTCGAATCGCTTCTGCCACGTCTACCAATTCAACTAACAACCACAACTATACAATAATTACATTCGAATCGCTTCTGCCACGTCTACCAATTCAACTAACAACCACAACTATACAATAATTACATTCGAATCGCTTCTGCCACGTCTACCAATTCAACTAACAACCACAACTATACAATAATTACATTCGAATCGCTTCTGCCACGTCTACCAATTCAACTAACAACCACAACTATACAATAATTACATTCGAATCGCTTCTGCCACGTCTACCAATTCAACTAACAACCACAACTATACAATAATTACATTCGAATCGCTTCTGCCACGTCTACCAATTCAACTAACAACCACAACTATACAATAATACATTCGAATCGCTTCTGCCACGTCTACCAATTCAACTAACAACCACAACTATACAATAATTACATTCGAATCGCTTCTGCCACGTCTACCAATTCAACTAACAACCACAACTATACAATAATTACATTCGAATCGCTTCTGCCACGTCTACCAATTCAACTAACAACCACAACTATACAATAATTACATTCGAATCGCTTCTGCCACGTCTACCAATTCAACTAACAACCACAACTATACAATAATTACATTCGAATCGCTTCTGCCACGTCTACCAATTCAACTAACAACCACAACTATACAATAATACATTCGAATCGCTTCTGCCACATCTACCAATTCAAGGAGCATTGCATTGCATCTATACTTAATCAACTGCTGATATTTTTACATGCATTTGGACAGGGGTCAATAGAGTTCGGTAAGAACCCGACGACCAACCTATAGATCAGACCTTGGCTTGAGATACATTACAAATCGTATTTGCAATATTAGTTGTTTAATATACAATCATATACAATGATGGTCATGCATCTTGATAAATTACACTGACTCCAGTACAAAAAGTTTACAAACAAAATATGAAACCTTAAAATCTCCCTTTCCTGCGCGAAATTGCAACACACGCATGTTGATTTATTATTGGGAACCAGAAGGGGAAAACTGAAGAATGACACACATTGTTGACAATAAAATGATAAAGGGTGCGGAACCATTCATTGTTCAGGCACCATTGTATAGAATCCCAGGTTAAATCATTATTGTCTGGCGCAAGACTGGCCCTACAGTAAAAGGGGGTTTCCCTATACGTCATTGACACTAGACTTCCAGCGAGACGCCACTGTGAATAATCAAGGCGCCTACATGCTGGCCTGAGATATGATGTTGATCAAAACGACTGGGTTACAAAGCATATTACATCTCTAACAGCCCAATATCAATACAGCCGATTCAGGTGCACGTCATTTTGTATAAATTTGTCCGCCTCGGCTGAGCGCATCACAATAATCAATCTTGCGTGAACAATTATTCTTCTTTCTACGGTGCACCGCCGCACCGTGTTTTTTTTTTGTCGAGAGCCGATTGTGGCATTTTCATAATTATCAAAGCTCACGCAGTATCAATATTTTTCAACCGGTTTACTCGCCATTTGATGATATTCACGAAGGTGGCCAGCTGTGTGTACATCTAGTCTGCACGCTTGATGACACGATATTCTTCCGCCAAGTTAACTTTATCATAACAAATTAGGTAAGGAATGGATTGCTATTCTATATGTTCTTGTTGTTCTCGTTCGGCTTTCTTTCATGTGAACTGATGTTTGCAAAGTTTCGAAGTTAGTATATGATTTTATGTTGAATATGGTTGACTAGTATATTTTTGATGATGATGATGATGATGATGATGATGATGATGATGATGATGATGATGATGATGGTGATGATGGTGATGATGATGATGATGATGATGATGATGATGATGATGGTGGTGATGATGATGATGACGATGATGATGATGACGATGATGATGATGATGATGATGATGATGATGATGATGATGATGATGATGGTGGTGATGATGATGATGATGATGATGATGATGATGATGATAATTTTTAGTAGTAGTAGTAGAAGTTGTATTGTTTGAATAGTTTTTGTTGTTATTGTTGCCATTAATGTGCTGTATAATTAAGATGTTAGGAGGTTATCATGGTGGTGGAAGTACCATTTTAGGGAAATATTTTACAAAATAATTTACGCATGTACAAATCATGATGTATAAACAACGGTTTGAAAGACGATATATGTTGTTGATTTCTTTGTTACTGTTTTGTATATATTACTATGTTTGACCCCCGGGTTTGACCATTTAGAAATCAGATACGATTTGATGGTATGAAATTAGAATTCAAGGACCAAAAGTAATACTATTCCATTTCTAGCTTCTTTGTTTACTAACATCAGGAATCCAATAATATAATTCAAAATGTTGATTAGTTACTAATTTTGCTTTGGGTCCCATGCTTTATTTTTCTTCTAGTTTTGATAAACTTCCTGATCTAGAACTTTACTTCAATTTGAAAAAATACATGTACATGGATATGTATATAATTTGAAATAAAAAATATAAGCATTTTGTAGTATGTGATTTTAACCAATACCAACATAAGACTTTTTACAAGAGATTATCACCGTGCATGATTATTGCCATTGTTTAGCAATGCAACATTACCAATGTGTCGTAGTCGTTTTTTAGTAATTTGTCACGAGGTATTTTCCCGGGATATTTCGTCATGATCGCCTGTTGTCTCCTTTCTTATTTATATAATTGTATGAACATCTATTTACGCATAAAACAATATATCCCATCGGAAAAACCGGCCATATGACCATTATTGAACCATTCAAACATGTCTGATTAAACGTGTACAACATGCATTGCCCTATTAACCACAACTCAATTATTTACGGAACCAGTCCTGAAGGCATAAGGCAGGGACGAAAGTACTGCGAGATGATATGACTTTGAAATGATAAACCTCTTAAATCTCATATGAAGTAAATTAAGATGTAAATGAGCTTTTGAAACAAAGATTTAATTCGTGGCTTTATGAGCAAACGAGTTGTTTTTATTATTCACTGAGTGTCGTAGAAATATAGAATTTAGGGTTTGGGGTTTGGTTGCAAAGCGAATAACTCAATTTGTGTTACTTCAGATTGCAATGAAGCTGATGAACAATGACGAAACATATACCAAAATATATATGATAATGTAGATCATAACTTAATACAATATAAATGTAAACATGTATGTAACGAGCGATGTGAATATTTGATAGGCATCATTTTGTATTACCCATTGGCGGCCATATACTTTGACACTTGCGCATTTGTTTTTTGTTTTATTGAGTTTATAATTATGTTCCCAGGCATTATAGATTTTACTGCGAAAGCGTAAAATAAAAACAGTGTATATTTTATCACGAGACCTGATACAAAGTGGAACCATAATGAGATAAATGTTGAATAATCAAACACCATTAATAAACTGAGCAAACAATCTTTAAAACTATTTATTTTGAGATCAAACAAACAAATCATGTTTCAACATTTGTCTTGGGGAGTGGGTGGGGGAGTTTCCCGATCACGACTTTGGAGGACTGTATACCCGCCTGGGCCCATATTCATGAAACCCTACTATTAACTTAGTTTTATACTAACTATTTGCTTTTAATCATATTGTTATCTAAGCCGCAAGACGTTTAAATGCAAAAACAGATAAAAAAACAACTTGACTAATACAAGATTATTGCAAGTAAGCCCGCTGAACAAACAAAGAATACAGAAAGAAAATGTGTGATACGTTCTATCATATTTGTGTTCTTATATACCATGCTATGCAATGAGTAAGGAATCATTAAGACAAATATATTTATTTGTGTAATATACGATGGTGCCTTTATCTTAAACATATCAGAAATGGCGTATTCGTGAATTTGTTTTTGCATAAAGTCTTTTTGAATATCGACTAGGTTAAGTTAGTACTTGGTACGCTGTAAATGCTTACGCAGCTCAATCCCTAGTCAACGATTCAAATGTCACTTTTTGCTAAAATTGACTTCTAAGGCATGACACTAAGCAATAATAATTTCATTGCGACATTGCGACATTTTTCTGACCAACTTTAGCCCACATTTTCGTCAGGCACTGTTTGTTGACTGCTCAATCCGAGCCGAACCTTGACCTCAGCCATGTATGTTTGTTTGGTAATTATCTGATCATGTTTTGTTTGCACAATGATTTTGTGAATGTCGTCGAGGTTTTTATATTCTTTATGTCATTAACTACAAAGGCGTTTGTACCGAACTCAAATGTATAACACACGTGATACACGAAATATGTGATTCATTTTTGGTTTTGGTCAAAAAAAGGTTTTAAAAATATAGCATCTTATAGACAGTATTGATACAAAGACGGTCGGCATGTTGGAGTGGGCGTTAGCAAAGCTTGACACCCACAACTTAATGGTCTAATCATCAATTCATTAAAGTGATCCATTAACTTTGTCAAATTCAACCAAAATAAATAGAGGTTTCACATTTTCTTGCACATTAATGTTTGCATTATCGTAATATGGAATTAAACTGTTTTTGCATCATTTGATTTCACCAGCTGGATGAATGTATTATATTTGTGATTCGTGGAATGTTTTTTTTCTGACTTTGGTGATAATATATTATCTGTAAAAATGAGGCACTACTAGTAGTAGTACACCATCATTAATTCTGGTGTTCCCTGAACTAAAGCTTTCAGTCTTGATCCAAACATCAGATCATGTTTGTTTGTTTGTTTGCTTTTGTTTGCTTTTTTGTTTGTTTGTTTGTTTGTTTGTTTGTTTGTTTGTTTGTTTGCGTATTTTTAGTTTTCCATGTGTTTATTTATTTGATATTGATTGCTTCCCCTTTTTAACTTTCAATAATATAATTTGTGGAAATTATTAATTTCAACCTTTCCATGGGTAGTTCTTAAATATTTTATATGTAAACAA